>JAYKAV010000667.1:2294001-2437227 GCA_035582835.1 Phoebastria nigripes
AAAAAACCCAACCCAGCCAGAAAACTGCCAAAACCATCCAAACTCCCCCTCGCTGCCTGTTCCCTTCAGGAACAGGCTCGCAGATCCTGCTGGCTGATAGGAAGAGGGCCAAGAGGGCCTACTCCTCCCGTCCATTTGGGAGGAGTAGGTGGGATGGGGAGGGCACGGGACAGGCTAGAGATGCGGCCCCAAGGGCAAAACCCCACGGCGCACAGCCCCAGGAGCGCGGGGCTCGCTCCGACCTTCCTCCGCAGGCTGCGGTCCCACAGCTGCCGTGTGGGCGGCAGGGCTCGGTGGTCTGCAGCAAAGCTGTGGAAGACCCTCACCTTGAAGGTCAGTGCCTCCACGTTTCCTTGCATTTGCCTCCAGGTGATGGGATCCCATGGGATTCTCCTGGTTATCTTTCCCAGATTCCTCTCCAGGAACTCGGCAGTGACACACCTTTGCTTTCAGCTGTAGATCCCAAGGCAGCGTCTAGGCTACATTCGCTATTTATTACAGCGTTCCCGGTTCCCCACTTATTCACCAAACAACGTCTGTGCAGCCAGTTGACGCAAATGGTGGGTGATCCGGAAGCCAGCTCCAGCCCCTGGGATCGCTCCGTCCTGCCCACTCATCCGTGCTGCAGAGAAGTGGCTGCGGCCACTGGCAAGAGCGGGGACCTCCAGCTACATCTGCCAGAAGATGCATCATTTCTGTGTGGTCCTCAGAGAGAGCCAAACATTGCTGACAACATCTCCACTCCCCGACTTTCCACCCCAGTCAAGCCTGATCCAGTGTAGACCATCCCAAACTTTAGCATCTATAACATTTGTAGCGTAGCCATTAACTGTGTCATCGTACAAACACTCCCTGGCAGTTAAGCGCTTTTCTGTTAAGTATGTTCCCAAAGTCTGCAAAGGAAGACCACAGCATGGAGAGATGCAGTCCACCTCCCCTTCCGCTCCTGGAAGGTTATGTCCAGGAGAGATGAGAAGAGAGAAGGGAAGGCAACCCAGGCTAACACAGCTTGCTGCTCCTCTTCCGAGCTCTTCCAGCACTGAGCCTCTGGGATGCTCAACGCTGTTCTGACAGCAACACCGGGCCAGCCACGCGGCTGCGATACCTTAATGCCCTATCTTATGATCTGGCAATAAATAGACACCAATAGGAGCTTTGAGACAATACTTTGTAACGGTCATTTGTCATGAAACAGATACTCTGGTTAGAGTTTGGAAGCCTACATGCCACCACCCRAGTTATCCTGCCCTTTCTCATCCTAAAAAGCCTAATCAAGTACATTATCCTTGAAGGCAGCAGGCCCAATACCACCAGGAGAAGAGGGGCCGTTTCTAACCCCAGGGAGCCTTGCAGAGAGGGTCACGGAGAGCAATTCCTCCCTGCTGAGGAAGAYGGTGAGAAGCCAAGCCTCAGCCTCCCTTTGAGATCAACCCCAGCCTCATCTCCATAAGTTGGCATTATTTCCAAATTCCTCTTTGCGTGCTCAGATCCCTTCCCCACACCTGGATGCTCAGAGGTGCATCCTGCCCTCCCCAGCAGCTCCGGCCATCTGCCTCTCCTGCCTGGGGCTCCTAGAGAGCGCAGGGACCCGCTGCAGCTCCCCTGCCCCGGCTCTGCTGCTTGCACCTTGCAAACTGCCTCCTGGTCGAGGCAAGGAGAACCTGTGCTCCATGCCAACCTCTGACCTCCGCCCACGTATCTGATCCTGTATGRCGTGAGCTCACATCTCATTGCAGCCCGGCACGGGTTGCAACGCCTTTGGTGAACACACAAGACGAATAGACAGAGCGATTACTCCCACTAAACCTAAAAAAGGAAAGGTTGGGGATTTTTTTTCCCCCCTCTCTAAATTGCTCCATAGAGCAACCACAAAGCAAACAATTGCCATCTGCAAAGACAGTGTTCTCCTTGCAGGAAGGAGAGGGGGTGTGGAAAGCGCTCTCAGGAGAGGGCTCAGCTGCCGAGCAGGATGTTCTGATGAAAGACAATTAAATCAGAGCTAGTTAAAAAAAGAAGGCAGGTGTTTTCTTCCTCTCTCTTTTCTTTCTTTCTTTTTTCTTTTTTTTTTTTTTTTTGCACACACCAGTATTTGTTACTGGGGACAGTCCCTGCTTGCCTGCATGTCGCACACCCCATCCTGCCAGCAAGAAGCCCCCACCCTGGACTCTCCCTCTCCTCTGGCTAGAGGGTAACAGCAGGGATGTGCTCTGTGGTGATAGCCAGGAGCCATCACCTGCATTTTGTAGGAGGAGAAGCAGCACAGGAAGGATGAGCAACGTGCCCAGGGCCACATAGCAGGACTGAAAATAGAGTCTGTAGGTCCAGTTTCCACCTTCTGGCTGTAATCAGAAAAGGATTTTTCCTCCTGATGCAATTTCCCCTTCCACTCCTCCCTGCATATGCATAAAGGTAAGGAAAGCCCATACAGCAAAGAGGAGGAATCTCACGTTTTACCCCGACTCATTACTATGCAGTTCATTCTGCATTGCTCAACTATTAAAATTTGATGACAGCCCAGAAGACACCAGGAAATACCTCATTTTCACAAGCGTGCAGAAGACTCATCTGTTCACAGAAAAGCTGTAATCTTAACTACATCATCATCATCTTAACTCTACCTTTTCCCCTACCAATTCAAATTAGGCTTACTGTTCTCTGAGCAACAAAGAGCAGGAAATCAGAAGTTTCAGTACGATTCTCGGACACACCGAATCGCCATGTCAAAAACTTACTTGCCCCTTGTGCAAGTTTGAAAGCTTGACTAAAGGGATTTTTTTTTCACTTTAACAAAGATAGCTGAAATCCCACAAGGCATTCAGCAGAAATTTAGTTTAATTTAACGTGCATCCACCACAGCATAAACGCATTAAAGACATTAACATTACAATGAATTTAATCCAAATCTATATTATAATAGGGCCAGATGTTTGCTCTGACAACGAGCTCACAGGAACTTCTATAATCATTTACACCAGCTGGAAATTTTGCAGAATAGAAGGGGAACATTTGAGTTTCACAGAGCGCTGTAAAGATGTGCTAAAAGAGATTTGCAGTAGAGGAGCGCTCTCATTGCGGGTAATGCCTCAAATCCAGATTAAGACAGTAATTTGTTCAGGCACTGTTGTCAGAGGACTGAATTAGTTCGTGACTTGCCCAATGGACAGCTATCACCTGTGCCTCTGAGAAGCGATGGTGATCGCAAGATCCTTTGCTGCAATATTTAATGTGGGAGTGAGAGCCCCGTCCCGGCAGGTTCATCTCTTTACGCTCTCCCAATATTATCACCAGCCTCTGCACCAACAGCCAAGGACCCCTACGGAAAAGTTATAAACCTACACGTTATTTTCAGTTTCAAGCAAAGACAAATATAAAGAAAGATGAAAGCCGAGGCACTTTTTTATTCTCCCACCCACATACCATTCATTCTCCACTCAAAGTACTATAACGTTTTCAAAAAATACTGAATTATCCTTAAAAAAAGACACTCATGCACAAAGAAGATAACTGGCACCTGTGAAAACATATTTTCCAACTAATTCCAGTGAAAAAAAAAACCCCTCATCCAAAGCAAATCCAAAAGCATCCCTAAAAGTGACACATGAGAATGATTTACGTTACACATTGATTGATAACAGCATACCGTATTATTTGGTACCCAGTGTATTTTTGTCATGCAAGATTTCTAATAACGCTCACGCAGTTGAGTTCAGAAGTTCATATTTTGCTTGCAATAGTTCACTACAGATAGAAAAAAAGAAATAATTTGTGGAGCAGGCTTCATTTACCGTATGATTAAACCCAACTTCAGTGCAAAGCACAGATTAGTTTTTCTTCCTAATTCTTCCTGTTCCACACTGAACAACCTACCCCCAAAATCTATTTGTAGGGAGTCTGTCCATAAGAGGAGGAAGCAGAGAGATTTCAAGCTATATTTAGGCACAGCGCCACGTGGTTTGGTCCACCATGCTCAGTCCTGCAGCTGAAACACCAAGCCGGGCACTATCGCAGCTCTTCTCAGTGGTGTTTTTGTCTGTGATTTTGGGCAACTTGGAAAAATCGCATTTCTGTGTCCATGAATAGGTTTCTGAGATGCCACTGGACAAGGCACAGTTTTATTAAAAATACATAGATCAAAGATTCATTTGTTCAAATGCTGAGCTAGTCACAACATCTGCTGGGTTGTTATTCTTTAGAAATACTTGGGAACTCAGCACAAACACATTAGCTGGAAGAAGAGAGTAGCAATGCATCTCCCTGCTTGGTTCTTCACAAGATACTCTTTTTTTTTTTATTGCTCAAAACTACAAATTTTTATTTGGACACAGCTTGTTAGGATAAGCAGACAGTTCAGAAAAATAAGAAGTGGCCCACGCCCTGAAAATCTTTTATCGCCAGCATTTCAACTGAAGACAGACATTTTTTTGAGGTTAGAAAACCCATTTTACTTTTGAGCTTGTAAAGTTCTACCCCTCTCTGGGAATCCAGGAAATTAGAAAACACTCTAAGGAGGTGGTTTTCTGGGGAGTGTTATCCAGCCTGGAAACACGAAGAGGCTCCCCACGCTGCACAGACTTGGGACACAGGCGTTCCCTGGGCTTGGGACATTCATAACATCAACGTCGACTCCAGCCCAAGTCATCCCCAGCCTCTTGCTCCCTTACAGGCTGCAGGGTTTGAAAAGCCCCAGCCCCCTGGCACTCTGCTCCAGGTCTATTTTCACRTGCGCACGCGTGCACACGCATCCACGTGCGCACAAAACCAACGGGGCTGCACGGCAAAAAGCAAGAGCTGCACTTCAGAGATGGGGTGTTCACGCGTGCGGCGCAGTATAAACGTCAATATAAAGCAGCACGCACGTAAACTTTTAGATTTAAGCTTTATGAAGACATGGAAGTAAACATCAGCAAAGCAGTGGAGGTCTGCATCGAGAGCACTAGCTCTTACCCGATGGGTGTCCGAGAGATTTCATGGATCTGCTCAATAGCTTTGTCTTCTGCAGGACTGGTCCAGCGCTCCCTTTGAATTTGCCGTCGAGCCATTAGTACTTACACACATGGTCGCAACCACAGAAGGTTCAGTGGCATAAAGTTTTACAAGAACTCTTGAGAAAAGACAGAGCTCTGCCTGTGCAAAGGATTAAGCGAAGGCATAGGAAAGTATAGCACAATTTACCATGAGTATCCTTTTTTGCCTTCAAATAACAGTTCATGTGTCCTATGGGCAAAAACCACYGTGACCACAAGTCTTCTAAATTTGAATTATTGTATGAAAAGGTCCTGTTACAAGCTGTAGAGGTCTATCGGGGGTTATAGTAGCAGACATTTTATAGCCTTGCTGTTGTTCAGGCAGTTGACTACAGAGTAGAAGAGAGATCTCAGGAAAGTCTGCAAGAAAAAGATATTCTTACGTAGCCTATAAATACCATTGACCCAAACTGTGAGGTGCTTACCCTGGCAAATTTTCAAGACACTGTGTAAAGAAACTGGATCCCTCTACCCGTGATCGAATCCACTCTTGGTGGGGAACTTGCTAAATAAGACAAAACACGAGCCTGCTTCCAAACTTACTTAGCTCAACCTAAAGCTTGAATTATTAGCTCATTGGTGATGGGAAGATAAAGTATTTAAAAAAAAAAAAACCAAAACCAACGTGGTTGACAGCATTGAGGTCATAGACCAGATGAAGAGAAAACTGAAGAARTGACGGACCAATAACAAGAAGGAGAAGTTTTCCTAGACCATCTATCAGACTTGATAACATTTTAATAGAAGGGTTTATGGACACCCTTAGTACAAGCAAACTGAAAGCTTTTAAACAGAGAAGATTTTCATTGAAAAGCTGTGGGTTTTTTTTTTTTTTCCCCTTGTGGAAACATGTCAATATTAGCAAAAAGTTCACCGGAGAAATTTCAGAGCAGCTGTAAGTGTTTTATTGCACCCTTCCTTTGCATAATTATTAACTTACTAACTATACAGTCAAGATTTGGTATTTAAATTTCTGACATTATCAGAATTAAAAATTGTCCCTTTTTCAGTAATATTCTTGATAGACACCACTCCACGTAAGTTTCCTCAAGTGCACTATTATTCACCCCAGGTAGGACCTTTTTTTCAYAAGATACAGGAACTTTCCAAGGAGAAGAATTTTGGTTTTCAGCTATTTGCAGTCATCATCCAATTATGAGCCAACATCACAGAATATCTGGCTCACAAGAAGCATGGACTCACCTAGGATCTTCTTTACAAGGAATTTTTTTTTTTTTTTTTAATGCTTAGATGATGCATTCAGCTTTATTAAAAATGATAAATATGATTTGGAAAAGGTCCTGTTTCTAATCAAAGATAGAGAGGAAAAAGGATGCAATTTGGAAAGGATGCAGCTGAACCAAGAGAAAAAAAAGCTGAAGAAGAATAAGTGACAGTGACCTACTTCTTTTATCACTTTCCAATCTGTTTTCACGCTTTGCCCATTCTGAAAAAGGGCAAGGATTCTGTGCAATCAGAGAAAGAAAAGAGGAAAAGGTTTACTTCTGTAAAGTCAGATTAAATTTCCGCAGTGGGAAGGCAGGGCGGGATGATGTCATTCCACCTCCTGCTTTCCATCAATTAGACACATTGACTGTGTATCACTAGTTACAGAGGAAAACCCAGAGTGGCTATGCATCACAGATAGGCTAAAGAAAGGAAATAAGCTAATTTCCTATTCAAATGCAAAGCATTATTGTGATCTTTTTGCATTCAGGTACCGCTTCACTAGTCCTCACAACCCACCTAAACTGGTGATGAATTATCAAATCGGTATTTTCCAGGCAAGAAACCCAAGCCAAAAAAAGAGTTCAAAGTCAAAATCTAAATTAATCCTCAAGGCTTCCTGACAGCCCACGCCACGGAATTTGTTCTTCTAGAGCTGGATCCATGCTCGAATATGCTCTSCATCTGACAATTAACTTCCTTAAGGAAACGTGTTTCTTCCTTCCCTCCATCTTTTTCTGATTACGGCTGGTCTGGATGGTTTGAGAGGCTGGAATAGGACGTCTTTGAAGACATCTACTGTGCAGCATTTGGTGCTGGTGTTTAATTTCCTGGAGCCTGTGCCTCTATCAGAAGCATCATCAAATTAATTTGAGGAAACAAATACTAGGAGTATTAAAATGATTTGCCCTAAGGCAAGCATCAATGCAGGGCAAGCCCTGGGCTCGAGGTAGCACCCCTTTGCAAGGTGACTCGCCATAGAAAGAATTTRGTGTTTTTCCAGGCTCTGGGAACTGGTAATGGTATACGGAGCTAATAGTCTGTTCAAACCCAACCCACATCAATACAGCCCAAAGAGGCTACGTTTCGAGGGGTTACGAGAAATGAGCTGGAGAGCCTTCGGGCAGCATGTTTGGCAGGTGCCCATCCCAGGAAAGGGCCACCAACACTGGCATCCCTCCTCAGCCATTTTTGGCTGCCGCGATGAGGGATCTCACCAGCTGCAAGACCACCCGAGAGAATGGGAGGTATGTTGGCAAACATGACATTTGTACCATGGTCATTTTGGGGACACCTGCGCTTAGGAAAAGGAGGCCACTCGAGCATTTGCCACCAGGCACCGCTCCTTGCGGTGCTCCAGACAAGCACCACGCAGCCACAAGTGGTCCTGGACCCAGCTGCTCCCATGCTGCTGAGCACATCTGGGAGCCCAGCTACCAGGAACAAAACAATTAAAAACAGCTGGATCAGGAAATTAAGGCGGGGGGGGGGGGGGGGGAAGGGATCTGAATGCCACACTGGAGCACTCCATGAGGCTCGGGAAGCATGCAGAATGCAAATATAAATTGAAATAATTTTGTTTGCTACAATTCAGAGACAAAACACGTCTAACCTTATCTGAAAGGATTGTGACAAACCCAAAGCAGAGGCCGTGCCTTCCCAAGCAAACACAGAGTAGACCAAGAAAACAGAACCAGAGACAGTTCATCTCAGTATTGGCTTTTCACAATTAAATCCACGTGTGTGTTTGCACAGAGGAGCTCACTGAAATTTAAGCAAATAGCAGCAAACCTCAAAGAACAGGAGAAATCTCACTGCATCCCCAAAGTATGCAGCAGCGGAGATGTTGCAAAGATGCCAACTGGCAGGAAATGAGGAGGGAACACAGTATTCCTAAGAAACCTCCTCATTTTTCCCATTGATGATCTGAGCCAATCCAAAGGAGCAAGGAGGAGGGGGGAGCTCAAACCTTTCCCCTAAATCAGGGTAAGAGGGAAAGAAAACACTGTAATTTCAAAATGAGCAGACCACACAGTAAAAGAGAAATAAAAATAGTAAGAGAAAGCAAGCTTATTTTCCCTGAAGTCTTTCCTTATTTAACTATTTGTTCAGGACTAACCATACAAGATGTACCAAATTCAAAGTTTGTATCGGTTTTCTGCCCATGGCCCATCCGTAAGGGCTGGGGGTCTCGGCGTATGCTCCAAGTCAGCTCACGCGGAGCCTTCACAGGCGGTCTGGGGACCTCACAGCTGCTGAGGCCAAAACCAAGCAAAAGAGAGGATGAGACACATGTAGGGGTGGCAAGGACAGCCAGGCTGCACCTTTTAAGAAAACCCTCGAGGAGAAAACAAAAATGCAACAGGGTGGTCTGCTGCTCATTGCAGAAAGGAGAGAGTAGCCGCTGAAGTATATCAGAAGTCTATAAAGCTTCAAGAAAACCAACTACGTTGTCCTCTGCAGAACAAAAAAAAAAAAAAAAAAAAAGCATGTGTGATGTTTTCTCAAAGGCCCTGTGATGATTTAGGGTAAGCCATGGTCCTGCTAGTGACAAAGCCCAGGCTGGCCAGCAGCTGAGCCTGCTGTCCTCAGCAAGTCTTCTGCCCTTGCAGGATTTGAGTAGAAAAACATTTATTTAGCTATTGTTTGCAAAGGGGAGAGGCATGACTAAGGGGGAATCAGCTGGAGCTGCAGTACTAGAGATAGGAACTAAACTCCCAGCAGAGATCAGAATCTCCCAGAAGGTCCTGGAGAAGGGAAC
This sequence comes from Phoebastria nigripes, assembly GCA_035582835.1. Lineage (NCBI taxonomy): Eukaryota > Metazoa > Chordata > Aves > Procellariiformes > Diomedeidae > Phoebastria > Phoebastria nigripes. Next base: position 2,303,014 of record JAYKAV010000667.1, read on the forward strand.
GAGGGGAGAAGTGCCACATCCTCAGCTGAAATCTTTGAGAGGGCTCACCTGGAGGACACAATAAGGTGCTAGGTCACCAGAGAGAAGGGACAGGCAGATTTCTTCCAAAACCACCAAGAATCAGCCACCCCAGCAAACTAGCAAAACAACAGCTCTTAGAAACAACCTCCCTAGGCACAATAGGTGGAGGCAGCTAAAGCCAAAAAACAAGGCTGCCCCTCAGCAACCGAAAAGCTGGTTTGGATCACAAACAGCTATGAGACTCGGTGTTTTTGTCAGCATTCCCCATTACCCACTGGAGGGGCCCCACAAGCTTGTGGTGGCATTCGGCACCGGAGAAGGCCACCACTACAGCAAGGCAGCGCTGGCAGAGGTCAGAAACCTACTGGAAAGCACCAGCCTTGCCCGCAGGGTGCTATGGAGAGCTCAATCCAGAGAACGACTTCTGCAAAACCCATTTCACAAACGGATGTTGCTCAAAACCCACTGCGCAGCCAAGCAACTCCAAACAACTTACACTGGGGCAAGCAGCTGGTCCCTGCTGCCTGCTCTGAGAAATTGCTGGAAAATAGCCTCAGGTCCAGGCAAAATAGTTTCACGAAAGCAAGAAGAGTTCCAACAGCGTTCTCAGGGGAGCCTGGTCCTCACCCCAGGCAATACAGCCTTGCACACTAGGCCAGGCTTTTGCTGAGGTAGCTGCCATGGTAGATGGTGGTTTCACCTCCAGCTGCGTGTTACCATGTCCCCAGCTGAGCAGCATGGGGAGATCCACAAACACCGCTCACCAGCTGCAGTGCTGACTCAGCTAGAGTGGCTTAATCCTCATCAGAGGTGCGTATAGCTAATTTGCACGCCCAGCTCAGCCCAGGGAACAGTAACCTGCCACCAACCAGCCAGGGACACCGGCCTCTTAAACGCCCGCTGCCACTCCTGCAGCGAGCACCCATCTGTGCCCTGTTCAAACGCTCGCCTTAGTACCAAAGGCAATTTCTTCTCCTGAATTCCTTGCATGTTTCCTCCCGGCCAAAAGATTAGTCAAATCATTTCAGAGCTGTAAAAATTTTTTTTTTTTTTCCCCTTTAATAAAATCCACACTGCCAGCTAATTATGAGGGATTTATATTGCAGCAATCCCTGTGACTTGCAGTCTGTGCGCTGAGCGCCAGTGTTATCAGAGCTGTCGGAGGCAGTGCCAGCCCAGCTTGCTTGTTTGTTCTGGTGCTACTAGCACCGATTTCAGAGGGCAGGGGGAGAATAAAAGCAAAAAAAAAAAAAAAAAAAATTAGTTTGTATACAAAAATGTTGCAGAGTAATAAAGACAAACACATGCTGGCCTGCTTTCCTGAAACACAGCCCTCATTCCTATCACCCTTTGCGTGCATTTACCAACACAGCAAGCCGGGATCCAGGCTGGCACGTGCCTCAGCTATCATGGCGCGTCTGACCGTGGGGACTGTTACTGCTGCTGGTGGCAGAGGCTGGAGGCACAGAAGGATTCTCATCTCCTAAAAGGAGTTTTTGGTCTTAACAGTTAGAAAAATCCTTTTTTCCACTCCTGTATTTTACAGGAAATAGCTCAAGCCAAAGCTCTGGACACAGCACTAGCTCAAGCAATTAGGCTGAGTGCTGGGGGGAACCTCCACCCCCCAGCTCCCCAGGGGCTCCCTGCAGGGCCCCGAGCCCGACGTGGGGGACCTCTGAGCTCCTCTACGTGCCATGCTCCTGCTGCAAGAGGCTGAAACGGCCCCACATAAGCCCACCACAGATGAAGCTTTAGCAAATGCAACAGTCTACACAAACCTTTTATAGCTGAACTAGGGCAGCTCCACTAAGGAGCATCACTAGCAGCTGTGGCAATTTAATTCTGCAGGATGGGTAAGGCATTGGATACTACCCCAACCCCTTTGTAAAGGCCACTGCCTCATTTCTAGCAGCTCTGCAAGCCATTGCTTTTGAGAAGTCACCCATCCCAATTCACTCACCTCCCCAGAGTCGCTTCCTCCGACTCACTGGCTCCCAAAGGAGCCCTGCATCTAGCTGCTTTCTCTGTTTGCTCAGCTGTCTCGAGCTTCAGGACTACCCAAGCAGCACTGCCCAGAGAGCCACCGCAGCTCCCTCCAACACTGCCAAGGGGAGAGGGCATAAGCCAAGCAGCCACGTCCTCTTGGAGCACCAGCCAGAGCCAGCCCAACATTCCCCCCATCTGAGCTAGCAGCAGCCACATGCACACCTGGAAAACCCAGCCATGGACATGGCTCCTCCGCCACAGAGCTAAATCCGTTTTCTGGGGTCTGCTCACCCCTCGGCAGAGCCCCGAAGCTGTTTGCAGCTGGTGGTTTTGCCTGCCTGCAGCATCCTTTTCATAGCTGTTACTGCTGTAGACAAACTACAGTGGCCAAAAGCAAAGGGAGGTGTGATGTGGTTTGAGAGGGGGGAAAAAAGCTCAATGAATCCTTTCTGCAGGAACACGGGCCCCTTGTAGACAAACAGATTTTAATGGATAGATTGCCCTTTGCTTCTTAGCTTATGTTCATGACTTCCCTTGACCTCCGCATACATAAGTGGTCTGAAAATTTCCCCAAGCCATTTATTTACAGCTGCAAACCACTGCTTCCTACCTCACTTAAAACATCAGAGCATTGCCAGCAAGGTTTTGTTTTGATATTCCCTAAGACTGAAACATTTATTGGGTGTCAGGAATATTTGAGATTGGAAACTACAGACAGCAGACAGGACTGAGTCAAGACTAGCCATAAGGATGCATCCTTTCTACAGCTGTAGTAGTTGCGGGACATCAGAGCTATAAGAAAAGTCCTGGAGACTGGAGGAACATGGTGTTGGATATCCTGAGCCATGCAGTGCTTGCTTCTGTGATTTTTGCCTACTCCGCCCCTGCCCTTGCCTCCCTTCTCACGCCGTAGCTCTCCTTTACCTCATTTGCACTTTCCTCTGCTTACACTCTGTTTCTTGTTCTGCCTGGGCACCGCACTCGGCATGACAGATCCCAGCCATGGCCTCCAGGCACTTCCGTGATAGCACTAAATAACGCTTTTAATAATATAGAGATCATCCAAAGAGCCTTCATAGGAAGTTTTAGCACTCCATCTCCTAAGCAGTCTTCCCCTCCAGTATCTAACTTGTGCAGTACTGGAGTTCCCTGAAAGTGTCTTACCAAGATTCAGAGTTAAAGATGAAAGACAGTTTTCTTCTGAAGCTTCTAATATTCACATGGAAAGCCCTTTTTGGCTAAAAACCTTTGAGTTTATTCTTAGCTCAAAAGGGATTCAAGTACGTGGAAAGTCTAGAGAAAGCTGGACAAGCCTGCACCAGAAGCAGATCAAAACCAGAACCACCTCCCCAGACCCCCTGCTCACTACCTCCATCACTTCCCCCCCTGCCCTAGCCCTCCTCCCAAAAACTCAGGCAAATGAAATGGACTTTCTAATCACCCCTGGACTGCACAAATTTGCACCTCATTTTGCTCATCTCTCTAATTTCGTGGGCTCCATTTGGCTATAGCCTAACTCCTTTCTGGCCAAATTAGGTACAATGTAAGTTCTCTCTTCTCACTTCTTTTAAGCTATTCCTGCCAGATTCAGCCAGCTATTGTGGTAGTTCTGACCATGGCTATATTCAGGCTTCTGCACCCACCTGCAGAGATGAGCGTGGGCACGGGCAAATACACAAGGATTAATCCACGGTATGGCCTGGGGTCCTCCCCTCCATCCCCAAGGGGAACATTTTCTTTCCTACACCTGCTTATGTGCCACAGCCCTGGCCCACCTTTCCCACAGGACCTGCCAGACAAGCTCAGCTCCTTGGTATTACAGCAGGGTAACAGCAGGCACACGGGTGTTCACGTCCACACACGCGTGTATTTGCATTGCACAAACATCTAATGTACGTCACCCTCACGTGCAGGAGAGCAGAGCTGTCAAACTGGGCACGTGCATGCACACGACCCTGGTGCTTATTGAATAACCATATGCACTTCACGGTGAAAAATTAGCCCTTGGAAATTCCTCACTGCAGGGAATTCAGCTGGACACAGAGATCTTTCTCTGACGTGAAATACTCTGCGAGCCCAAGGCTCAGCACTCCCGCGGACAGGATGCGCTAAGTACATCTTCCCTCTCCTCCGAGTATCTGGCTGCCTATTCTGGCTTTCGTTGCAACACCTTTATTACACCAACGTCCTTTCCCAGACAGCAGCGCTTCCTCATGTCGCAGCTCAGACACAGAACGTTAACGTGATGGAACTGTTTGCAAAGGTCAACGCTATTATTTGATGCTCTCAGAACGTCTGGATTCCTTCAGGATTTCCCTTGCTTTTTCTCTTGCTACAAAAAAAGAGAGGGTGGAATGAAGGAAGGGGGGCAGCCAGCCCCAGGTGCAGCCCACCCCAAACCCTTCCCAGCCAGCTGAGCTCCCCTATGGGCATCTGCTAAAACCCCTAATATAAGCAGGAGCGATCAGGTGGTCATGAGACATCGAACTGCTGTCAGGAAATTTCTCCACCGTGGTTTGAGGTTATGTCTTTCAATATTATTTTCCTCAATCTCCCTTTTCTTTTCTTGAAAATAATCAGTTTGCTCAGATTCTTGCGGTGAAAAGCTTCCAGTAAGTTCCAGCGTGGAATCTAGGCAGAGGGACAGATTATCTGCTTGCAGTAGGACACCTCACTTAGAGCAGCCTAATAACATAAAAATGATATATTTTAAGTCCTGCTCCCTCAATAATACCTTTTAATGTACTCAACTTATTTTAACATTATAAATAAAAGTGCTGGCACACACTGAGGTTTCTTTTGGAAGGGGGAGCGGTGTGCTCTCCAGCTCCTTAGCCTCTCCGAGGTCTGGTTGCCAACCTCAGAGCTGGAACTCCAAGTTACTTTAATAAGCAAAATATTCCATTTTCCATGTATTGTTGCTCTTCAGAATGGATCGAGTTCTTGGGAGTGACGATGAAAAGCTGCTGATTTCTTCAGAGCAAAACGCAAGCCTCATCAAAACCATATTACAGACCGTTACGATAGGGCTCTGTCGCCTGGACAGTCGGCTTCATACTTCTCCAGGAGAAGAGGACTGGCTCCGACTTGCCGTGCCGGTGTCTCATCTCCATCAAGTCCCAGGTCCCTCCTGCTGCTGAAGGTTTGGTCACTCTCACCATGCTAGTCTCTGTGCAACAGAAGCCAAAAGATTATTTCAAGCCCACGTCCCTCTGCTGCTGTTCCGAGTCCCAGAAGTCTGGAAAACTGCAAACCCAGACCCAAAACTTGGTACTTTGAGATCATCTTTTAATGTGGGAGGTTGGAAATAGCCCCGAAAAGATATTATCAGTGGTGTTTTCCATAGTTTCATGAACAAAACTTTCTCCACTTTTTGTTTTTAATAATTCCAGTGTAAATTGGAAGCTCCGGGGGATTTTTCCACATGTACTAACACATTGCCTACATCCCCTTGGATGCGGGTCTGTTACTGTAGGGATGGCTCATGTGTTGCTGACAGTACTAAGCACACCTCATTCTCCAGGAAAGAAGAGCCGGAAGCCTTTTGCTGGAAAAAAGAAGAGAAAAGAAACTTGGCAACTTTGAGCTGATCGGAGGGAGAACAAGGCAGTATCACCAGCACCCGTATTCACAGATGGCTGGGAATGCAAATACCTACTTATAACAKGGCCCCAGAGGTACCAGAAACTCACTATTGCCTTCAGACCTTCTGGAGGCAGGTTGGCTTCCTGAATAGATGGTTTTGTTGCTTCCAATGACTTCATCACGAAGAAGGGTGGCCACTGGGCTTGGGGGGATTGCTGGCAGCCGCGCAGAGCCGCTCTCCAATATTCCCTGGCTCAATCACCTCCCCAAGCACCATTATCTCCAGTCATGCACAGAGCTCATCTCGCTGCTCCATGTAGATTCCCCAGGCACCGGCTTCCATACGATAGGTTTTTCTTTTGCCAAAAAACACTGAACAACATTGACCTCCATGTTCTGGCATCACCGCTTCTCATGGAACACGCGTCTGCTTTCACATCCAACTAGGATAACTGAGGTTGTTTTTGTTGTAATTCCGATACAGCTGCATGACTGAAGAGTCATAGATGGAGCTGTTATGGACTAATTGACCTGGTCCGCTGCTCCCCAGAACGATGATCACAAGCAGACCAGCTGAAGAGTGGGTGTGGAACTGGCAGAATAAACCAAGGGGTCCCCACCCCATCAACTTCTCCTTTCCCCAAGGGTCTCGCGTTAATAAAAAAGGGTGTGTCGACATTACGCCAAGAAACCAGAGCGGGATTTCAGTTGCATAAAGCGGGCGAGCTGCTCTCATCCTTGCGAGGGCTTGGGGTCTGATCCCAACGAGGGCAATGGAAAGATGCCCTAGGATGAAGCTCTTCCAATATCCGCACAGCAACACCATTTCAAACAAGCCCGTTCAGGTATGCCCACCCACACCGCACCTTATCACGCTTGTACTCTTGCTTTCTCCAACTAGGCTAGGCACCCAAAGGGGTCCTACAGCATTTGGACTCCGAGGCCCCAGACGCTGAGAGACATACAGCATACCCACCACTGAGGGAGTTGAATTCATGATCAGCATTCCTTGGTGTAACCATAATAGAAAAGCTACTCAATTTGTAGCGTCCACCCCTGGAGCTAAAAACAGAGACTTTTGGAACAGACTCAGTGCAGCCGTCTGAATGGGTGCAGCTGCAAACCCTTGTAAACTTCCCATCGGCGCCGGCGACAGCCAGCTGTGGGCTGCTCTGCTGAAGCTGGATCCAAGCAGAAGTCCAGCACTGCAGAGAAGGTAAGGTCCGTCTCAGAAGACACTCAGATTTTGAACCATGGTTTTATTCCAGATCAGGAAAAAAACAAACTGAAAATCTGGAGCTTTCTGCAAAGAAACAGCAAAGTCCGGGGTGGGGTGGGGGGCGGAAATCTTCATTTCGGGTCAACTGAAGTGTTCCATTTCACTTTACACTCCGTGTATGTACTTGCACATGTAAGAGTTGGGTATGTTCTTTTAATAAAGACTAAAATCAAGGTAGCATACCATTAGAACGTCCCAAATCGCTTTTGCGACACATAACATTTTATTCTGAAAACATATCTCAAATCGAGAAGTCTCTCCTCGTTTTTAGGCCCTTCTTCCCTCACAGCCACACACAGAAAACAGCAGATTCAACTTCCCACTTCACATTGAGAGCGAGTTACAACTGCTATATCTCAGCCAGTCCTCCCTGCTAACAAGTACATCCTGATCCTATCAATCCTTGCAAAACTTCTGGAATGGCTTTTGTTTATAAAGGCAAGACCTACAGCAGGACACTCAAAATATTTCATAGTATGCTATGCTACAGTGCCTTCCTGACTGGCATGTTCAAAAACACTCGGAATAGATATGACTGGGATCAGAGCTCCCAAGCCTTCTCCTGTTGTTGGGAATTCACATGCAAAGCCAGTAATGATAAGAAAAGGAAGGCAGGATGGTGAAAAGAAGATATTCTCATGAAAGGCATCGGCATTGTCCAGAAACAAGAAAACCTCCCTATGGAAACTATATCCTGTTTCATACATTTATCTGAATTTAACACTTCACAGAAATCTCTTTGCAGAAGCACTGAGCTCTACAGCAGAATAACCATTAACATTAAAGGCTAACCCCAAGTGTCCTAGGGAAGAAAAAAAAAAATCACCAGAATTTCTCCCAAATTCTGCTCTTCATTCATCCCCATAGGCAAAACCGAACATACTTTGATCACACAAGCACCTTCCCCAACAAAAATGCAAGGAGGAGAATGCTGGTGGCTGCATTTCATCAACAGTAGTTTTACAATTGGTTTTACAGTATTTCCTTCTGTAGGACCTTTCTTATGTTTATGCTACTCTTATCAGCCAAGAATCCCCCACGTCAACTCACCAGCACGAAGCTGTCTGTTATTTTCACGCTCAGCCTGACAAGTGGTTGTCCTATCGAAGCTGTTAGCAGTACTTATAGCATCTCCGTGTCTCAAAAATAAAGGCAATGGTGTCCGAAACTGCTGAGCAGGGGAGGCGCGGGGCTAGCTGGCTACCTACCAGTCAGCTGTGTTGCAAGGGAAGATGAGGAAAGTCAACAAGTCATGCTAGTACCTCGGAGTTACCTGTCTCACAAGCGTGCTGCTGTTGCTTTGATAAAACAGCGTGCACTACATGTGCTAAGAAACAACTCTGATGTCCATTAGTGCCTTGCATAACCACAAACTCCCAAACTTTACAGGAATCCAGAGTAATTTTAAGAGTCAAGCTTGTGCCAGCTCATTGAACAGAAAATGCCAAAGCAACAGAGCAAGACTCAGATAATCTAGGTTCACTTCCTAGTTTTACAGCAGTTTTTCATGCTGTTCTAGTTTCCCATCTGCTAAGAGGAAAGCAAGAACACCTCCTACCCCGAGTATGCAGAGCACCCTGAATGGAGCCCTTGCCTTAGCCCATTGTTGCTCCTGTAATTCAAACAGTTACTAAGATCAAGCACAAGCCTTGGGTATTCAGGCTCCACATACCACAAACCCCACTTTCCAACAAAATAAGCCACCTCTCCCTGGTAAGCACCACGAGCTGACTTCAGCTCAGATCCTTCTATGATGGAGACTCCTCCACCAGACCTATGGGCAACCCAGTAGGAGCAGCTATCTGCCTACAGACTTCCATAACATGATATAACAAGGTTGCTATGCCCTAGGAAAGTTGCAGCGAGAATCAGACCATCCCATCAGTCCCGGCTCAGACAAGCTTAAGGAACAAGCTGATGATTTCTGCAAGCGACAGCACCAATGTCACTGGGAGGTAAGCCCAGAATAGATGGCTTTCTAAAAATCAAACTGCATGGGCACGCAACCAGCTATTTCACCACACATCTTTTGTTATTTATCCCCCGGCTGCCGCGCAGTCCGTATAATCACCAGTAACATACCAATGTACATGCACATGCACATACACTGTGCTTTTCAAAAAGTAACTGCTGAAAAGCTGCCTTTGGGAAAACATCTGCAGCTATAGACTCCTATCCACTATCACACCATGCTCCAAAACTCCAGGCTCAGTAAAACAAATGAATGGACCTCCAGAATAAGGAAGAGGTCTACGTACATAACCCACAGCAGTATCTAAATTAGGAGTTCAGTTGCTCTCAGCTATCTTCTATAACTCTTTTTCATAGACGTCTAAAAAAATAAATTCAGATCTTGCTTGGGCTGAAATCAAGATTTGGAAATGCCTCCCTCTCCTCATTGACTACAGACGGTCTAAAGCTAAATGGGATGGAAGTGAGGTTTGTTATCCTGGACAGGGAACAGTCATCCACAGAGTCTGCACACACCAAACTCTGCCCTGCACAGAGCCACGTATAGTTTTTCTGCAAAAACACATCCCCAAAGCAGGCTGATAAGCAGGTTCCTCTTATGCAGGAGCATAACTGAAAGGGCAAGGGCAGACTTAGGACTTTAAGTCTTCAGGAAGCGAATAGTGAGAAGAAAGGACTTCACAACCAAGCAGCCCTTCCTCAGCTCTGCTTCATTGCCACCAAGGCACTGAGGGCACCTAGCGCGAGGCACACATACCTGGACAGGTTGCATTAGCACAGAACTCCGTATCAGCTAATTAGTTGACCTACCTTTTATCCGTGCATAGCACTGCAGGCACCTCTCAGGTGACAGCAAATGGGAAATAATATAGGAGGAGAATTGCGAGACAAATCTACAGTTCCTGTCTCTACTTTCTTCCCCCCAACAGCTTCCCCAAGAATTTCAATCCCAGACCAGGCTTAGAGGACAAAACCTTGCTCAACTTCAGGATCATAAAACACAGCTTTAATCCTTGAGTCAGCTACTGAGTCTTAGGCAGTGTAACTCTGCTTTGCATAAGACAAAACTTCTGTGGAAGAATCCCCAAATACTAAGTTAAAGGAGATATAGGACAAACTTCCATATACAAGCATTTTTTCTTACTGTGAATCTTGGATTCTGAGAAGCTCAAATCGAAATTGCAGGTGAACTAACTCAAAAGAGCAATRCAGAGCTTCCTCGTTTAGCACATCTCCTTTGAAAAGGTAACAGCGAATGTCAGTAACTGGCAACAGTGGTGGGTAAATGGTCTGCACTGGATTCCTCCCTTCCTCTTCAGGGCAGAAAAGTGCCCAAGTTCAGGGTCAGACAGTGTGGCCCTGGCTCCAAGGCAGTTTTAATCAAATGAGCTTCCAGGCTGGCAGAAAGTAAGGCATAAAYGAACTAGGCTATACCTAATTACGAAAGTGAGGAAAAAAGCATGTAAAGTATAACAACTGAAGAACATAATTCAACAGCCTACGTTACAGGGGAAACAAAAAAAAAAACAAACCACACATACTAGTGGTCTCTGAGCCCAAAATTTGATGAATTCATGAACCATCAACAGCGCAACAGGTTAGAAGCCCTGACTTCACAAGCACTGGACTTTCAGGGGAAATTAAACCCTCCCCAGCATGTGCCCCGGCTTGGAGATCAGCATCACCAGGGACTTCTTCCTTGGCTCAGCAGAAGAGTATGATAAGGAAAGATTTGCTCACGTGCACATTTTTGAGAGATCTCAGTGTGTTCAAACTTGGCTATACTTCGGCACTTAAATACACTCCAGACCTGGATGGCTCAAAGGGACAGCATTGTTTGAAATCTCCAGACCTCCAGGAAATAAATGGAAAACTTTTATAGTTAGCATGCAACAGGGGTCAAGGGCAGAGCACGTGTACAGTGCACGAGTGTCAAGATGTACATTTAGGAAAACATATTTGTGCACCTAAGTTGGAAGGGTCGCGGCCCGTCTAATCACTGGGGGACCGTCTCCTCCACCCCCATCACATAGCAGGGAGGGAAACGGGGGGGACTATTATCTTCCACATGTGGGCCAGGAAAACCAAAATCATACGTTTGCCCTTTTCAACGCAAGATGATGGATGCAAAGCGATGCATAAAGCCAGCGCAGGATACATCCCTCCTGGCAAGGAAGGGAAAAGGGGGAAGTTGACTGACTCAGAAACRCGCAGCCTGCTCTGCCATCTGCTCCTGGAACAGTACGATTGTATAGCGGCCATTACACAGGGCTTGTGGAAAAGTCACAATCTGGTGCCAATCCTCACTGGTTGGAGTTTCTCAGGACTATATTTAGTCCTTTTGGGGAGGAAAGGGGTGTTATTGGTTGTTACTAGTACAAAAACATGTGATTCAATCAGCAACGGCATTTGATTCCACCGGACCACAGCATCATGTGAGTCCTTGTAACAGCCATGGTTCCCTGTTTCTAGCTTCCCAAGCATTCTGGAGCATTATTTTTCTTATTTATTGCACGCTACACTACACACTGAACGAAAAGAGAGACTTGCTGCATGCTGAAATTTAGACCCACCGTGTCCCATCCAGATCAGAGCAAAACAGCTTGGGATTGGGAAATACAATCTGCAACACAACGTGATTTAACCCATAAATCTATGATTTCACTGGCACAGCTGCTATTTTGTAACATCAGACTAGACATCAATAAAGAAAGAGTTTGCTGGCACTGTGAAAGCCTATCATGTGGCTCAGCTAATTAAAAACTGACCTAGTCCATGATCATTAAATGTTGTAATCACATGCCTGCAAATGATTAGATGTAGAAACAGACACACACACACMCCACCCCCCCCCTTGTTCCCATGGATCAGCAGCAGAATAAGTCTAACTCAAGGGCCCCGATGCTCAGTCCTTTTTATAAACACCAGGGCTTAGCTTTTGTCAGAGATGAGGACCCAGAAGTTTTGGCCATTCATTGTTTCTTCTTGCTCCACGACCACGTTTTTGCCAGACGTGGAGGAGTTGGCATTGACTTCAGCCCCTCTGCTCTCGCAGACAGACACCGCTTCCCTATTTCACCAAATGCGTTGTACTTGAACTGGATTGCAGCCAGGGTGCTAAGGCTAATATATCTTAAGCAGTGCGAGAAAGGTGATTTAGGTGGAGGTGATACCATCAGCTATCAGAGGACAAATTCCAGCCTTGGCACTCAATCCTTGACAGGTACATGAAGACAGAGAAATTGATTCTCAATTCTCTTGAAACTTTGCACTCCCTTTTACGTTAATCTCAGAAGTACGTACACTCAGCAGAATGGGAAAGTTAATTAAGGGCAGATGAAAGATGATGGAAGTAGAATAACGGATAAGAGGGGACAGATAAGAGGCAGCATGTTCCTTGGAGGATGGAGAGAGGAGGTTGCATCGAGAGCCCATGGCTTATGGGATTCTTCACCCCCAAAAGCCCTAAGCGTGCGCTGCACTCAAAACCCTGGTTCACAGAAGAAGTGGCAAAGGTAAAAATACCTTTTCCTGAAACTGCTAGGATATGCCAGAGTTACCACCACATCTCTTGTACTGGCTTCACCTATGCACAACAAGCACCTCTGCCTCCAATGCTTGTTTATAAATCCCTTTGTTCGTCTTGATTCGTTAGATTACGATTGTCTTAGTATTTTTGCTCTTAGATAGTTGGGTATTTGTTTAGTTGTGGGGGTTTCGTTTGGTTTTGGGTTTTTTTTTTGGGGGGGGTGGGGGGTGTTGAGTCTTGTTTAAGTCTTATCTCAGTGGCAATCTGCGGAGCTCATGGTCACAGTGTGGTTCTGCGAGGCACGCAACATCTGCTGACAATCCAAGTTTGCTGATTTTTCAGTTTAACTGAGCATCTCTTTTGTTGCATATTCTCAGAAAGAACATTTAAGTCAACTTACCTCCTTGCTTTATACTCCCCTCCAATGACTTTAAAATTCACTATGGGGAAACAGCTCCAAAATATTAAAAATGCTAACCCTTTTCATTTCTCCTGCCTCTGAATTCCTTCTTGTTTTGCTGCCTCCTTTATAAGATGAATTCACTAGAATGGAAGACAACATTTCAGGCACAGGCATTCAGCCGATTTATATAATGGCAAGATATTTTCCATGCGTTTTGTATGCCTCTTAACACTTCTGTTTGCTTTTTTTGACCACTGTTGTGTATGGTGCCAAAGGCTACATTGAGCAACCACAGAGAAGTTTAAGTACTTCTTCCCGATTAATGTAATAAACTTAGAACAGAAAAATTGTAGAAGCAGCTCCAATTATTTCTTCTACTGTGGCTTACTTGGCATTTGTCAGTAAAGAATTCATCTCTTATTAGCTTCTTTCAGCTTCCTCCTAGCACCCAAGCAGTGCTCACTTCCAGTGCCACGTCAAAGTTGAAAATAAGCCAACACTGCAACCAGATGACCAAAAGGCTACTGCATCTTCCAGTCCTGCTGGTCTACTGATGGAGGCAGGACCAAGAAGGAAAGGAATGGCCCAGTTAGAAGCATCATAAAATAGCACATAGTGCACTTATCCGGGATTTGCTGGGTGTGAAAGAGGAAGGGAGTAAACACCATGGGAAGGAGACTCTACATGCACTCAGTACTTTTGCATTATCAGTTTTCTAGAAGTGAAGCCTTGGACTACAAGTCAGCACATTCACCAGCAATATGTTGTGAATGCAGATGTACTAGAACCATTTTGAAGTTGTCCCTTCCTCATAAGGAGGAACTCAAGATCTTTCAAGTATTTCCATGAAATCAAAAACCTGACCACTCTGGACCAGCTCATAAGGAGGCCATTTAATCGGCTAAAGGAAATCCAGGTTCAAATCACATACAGGAGGGTCAACCTTTATAAAGTTGGAGCACACCAGGAAAAAAGGTAGTCCTCGATCATTATACAAAGAGGAGCATCAAGAAAGACAGAAATTGTGTATTTGCACGTATGTTGTGTAACACAAGTAGACTTCTACAAATACAGACAGGTTTGCCTTAACAAAGCCATATCTTCCAATCTATGAGCTACATTACTGAAAAGTTTCCTTCAATTTTAGCCAGAAGTCCACTGATTTCTTAACAAGTGTTGATTATTATTTAGAATTAACGTTTTAAAACTCTGGCATGTGATGTCCTCGGTGGCCTGGTTTAGGGGGGGAAGAAAAAAAAAAAGCTACTTGACTTGGGATGTACCATGTATGGCTCTTGCCTCTGTTGGTATACTACAGAGAATAATGTCTTGGCAATCACGTTCACCTATGCCTGAAAATGGTAGAATAATCTCCATAGGTAAACGCAATTGCCAAGACTGCTCCATCCGAACTAAGCTGTGTGGATAGACCATTCTTAAGATATACAGTTTAACATCACACTTGTGGTTTTCTCTCAAAAGCCTGTAAAGGCTGCAGCTCTCATTTCAGTGCCAACGTGAATGACATTATTTCTTGGAAGGACACACATACAGACTGACATRAAGTCAATAATTAGCCTAGATCATAAGCACTCTGTACGTCGAGATTTCAACATGTCACTCACTGGCAGTTCGCAGAACTCCCAGAGCTTCTACTGAAAGACGTGTGACCTTCATGCCAGGATGCTACTTTCTGCCCCACTGTGTGCCAATCACAAGTGGAAATATTGCATCTTGCAGCTGAGAAACACGGGTAGGAGGGTCGTGTTTCCTACCTCATTCTTGGATTATTTCTCTTCAAGTCTCTCTGGACATGTTCCACCATTACTGCCTTGGCCATCCTTCCCTCTTTTTGCCCTATATCCAGCCTACAGTTCTTCCTTCCCACCCCCTCTGCAATCCTCTCTCCTGGCAAAAGAGCTTCCTCCTTTACACCTCCTCCAAATCAAGAGGAATTTTAGGTTTCTTCACCTGACTGGTTAGTCATGTCTTCAAAGCTTGCCAGAAAGTCTCTTTCAAACCTCACCCAAGCAAAGCCTTTTTAATTGCTCTTCTGTGCTATTTCCTTGCACCACATGCTACATAACATAAAAAGATACCTTATTTTCTTGCACACTTTTCCTTTTTACTATAAACTGCAATTCGTCCATCATTTGTAAAGCAGAAAAGCACTTTAATAGAAAGGCCAACTCCCAAGAGGCTGTTGGATTTACTGAGCATTGACAGGGCTCTTGGTGCTCTGCTAATACAGAAAAGAAAGAGGAGCTCCCTCTGAAATGCTCATGATCTAAACTAGAGATGACAGGATTATGGCTGTGTTAAGCAGTGATCTGGCTCTGCACAACCCCCAGAAGATGACATGTTCCCAACCCTTACGGCACTTAGAGGCCAAATAGATGTACAGTATAAAACAAGCTCCGAAGGAAGGGCTTCTCGGAGAATATTTTTTTCTTAGGTATTTAGGCTGCAGTTCAGCATGTTATTTCAGCATGAGACTAGTCTCACTGGACACAACAAGGTTAGTCCCATGCCTTAACCTAGGAATGTGCTTAGCTACACTGCTGGACTGTGACCTCTTGGATTTACATTGGGTCAAAAACCGTGCTTGCAGCAGAGGAGACCAGTGAATCAGAGAGATACAGGATGAACCAAGATCTAACCTCCCAGCTGTGCTGGGCGTTTATTATCATTTTACACTCTAACATCTCATCACTGTATGGTGTCATACAAGAACTACGCGCATACATCCAGCAGGCTCACTTTAAGGAGACCCAAGCGTGCAAAATAAGCAACCGATTGTCTTAAGCACTGTTTTTGCATAGAATACAAGCAGCCAGCTCCGGAAGCTTTATTCAATCCGACTTGTAGGCATTAAAGAGGACCAAGGTTGTTATTACTTGATTATGCAGAGATTCCCCTGTGTTCACTCCCACTTCATTGCAAAGGTCAGTGCTCTGTAGACCGAGCATTAGATATAGACCAAATTAGCATTACACGCAACAGTGAAGACTGCATTAAACAAGATTGAGCCCATCAAAAACAAGAGAGTCAAGAAGAAAGATTTATGCATCCTTTTCATACTCACTTAGCCTCTAACACCAGCAGCTACGTGCCAGTCCAATGACATTTCATAAGGCTTTTAACTCCAAATCCAGAACTATTACATATCCCAGTTGTACCCCAGTGCAACAACCTATACCATGCTCTCCATGCTGTGAAAGCAGAGGAACTTTCCAAAGATATGGCAATAAATGGCACTAGGAGCTGCTGATCTAGTAAATAATTACTTATTTTGAAAAAAACAAACAGGTCTGGCAATGGGTCCAGTCCTTTAGTACCCCAAATAACCACGTTAGAAAACCCCATTCACAAGTTTAACACAGCCTCTGCATTAAAATTTGCACAAGTATTGGCCCTAGGGGCTCTTACTAAACAGCACTAGAACCTCCCACTACTGAAGGAGAAAAATCCTCCATTCCAGTCTACTTCCATTTGTTCCTGGCACAAGTCAGTGTTTCTTATTTTTAAGAACCCAACCCTCATTTGAGATATTTATCTAAATCAATTATGTACCTACACGAGGCTAACGGAAACACACCCAGAATCCATACTGCTTCTGGGACCAAAAGGCAGGGAAGAGACATCCAGCAACCGTTGCAGAGACTGGCGCTTTCCCGAGCTAAGTTGTTCTCATGTTCTTCTAGCTCTGCAAATAGCAATGCTGTTGCTCAATACACAAAATAAGTGTGCTTAGAGACTTTTATCTTAGAAAAGAATAAATGCTTTGCTATCTGATAACGTCAAAAATCTACAGAATGGGAAAACTCTAGGAAAAAAAATAAATACTATAAAATCCTGGAAAATAATTAATAGGTTTTTCTGTGTTTTCATAATAGCATTCACTTGGGTAACCATAAAAAGCGATTATTATGGTAATAAAAAAGGATGAATAATTTATTATAAATCACAAACTGTTCCCTTCCAGAATTCTAAGATGACTACATGCATATGAAAATAATCTCTTAAACATGTATGCTTGCTGTAGCCATTGGCCAGAAAATGTCTGCCATTCGTTATAGTTTTATTGGATTTCTTTTCCAAAGTTTTCCTAGGGAACTGAATTAAAATGGAAGCATAACCTGATCATATTGGCACCCCACTGTATCTGCAAGGTTGTTTAACCTATGTCTTCCCATTTATCTAGCACAGGGCTCAGTTTTGTCTGCTGCATTTCAAAACACACGGACCAAGTCAGGGGAATTGCACATTGACCCCCTCCCCAATAATACCAGCATCTTCTCAACAGACAAAACCTGATATCCAGGATACACTTGCTTGCAAACTTTGTCTGCAGTAGCAGCATCCAGAATTGCAAGCATCTTCTTTGTATGGACTGACCATCACAGTGACTATAAACTGTTAAGAATCAGGGAATAAATCAGTTATTTGCAAGACACCACCACACCAAAATCTGAGAGGGGAACTTCTCAACACCGAGAGCTGAATAAACTGTTAAAAGCTTTTACAAACCTCGGTGTTATTCAAAAAGAACGCAAAGTCCTGTGGCTGCTTCACACAAAGGGGCTGTTCTGGTCCAGTTGCCACAGCCTGAATCTATCCTCCTTCATCAGTAGCAAGTCAAGTTCCAACTGTGGTCAACTACAGTCCCAGTCTCCATCACCAACGTGTTGGCATTCACTACACCTGTATTTGCTAAACAGAGACCCTTCCATTTTCAGGAGTTTTCTCCTAATTCAGGCACTGAGGGCCCATACTCAACACATTTATTTAACAAGAAAAATATGCTAAGTTCCCTAAGTCTATTCAAACACTTCCGATGCATTTGTTTACGCAAATACAACCTCTGAGCATCTCCTTTAACCCACGTCCCAAACTTCTACCTGGTTCTGTCTCCACTTTCTTTAAGAGATGGTCTTTTAAGAGACAGTCTTGTCTTTTAGGCCATACCAAGGTCCCATAAGAGGTCTACATAAGAAATTGTCGTCTTCTGTTAAGCATCAGGTAGTCTCCACTCCTTTCATCAGAGAAGATGGGTCCTAACTTCTCAGCTATGCAATGCTGCCACATCTCAGCCCAAGCACACCAGTGCAAGGCATCTTTCACACTGGGGAAGAGAGACCTTGGAAGTTCTTCAGGGGCTTCCACGTACAAAAAAAAAAAAAAAAAAAAAAAAAAAAAAAAAAAAAAAAAAAAAAAAAAAAAAAAAAGCAAAAAAGCTATGAACTGGAAAGTAGGCTTTTCATGGGTCACTCAACGGACCCATGGTCTCCATGACAAAGGACAAAACATAAGAGAGAAGGGGGAAGAGAAGAGAGTTGCTGCTCATCAGGAGAACGTAACAAGGACCAGCAACAAGCCAAGCCCTGAACGGGAGGTGCACTAACCCAGTGGTTACTAGTTTAGGGTGGATGCTCCTCATTACCAAAGCCATCCTCTCTCCATATCTGCCTATGGCAGCAGGCTCCACAGAAGCCCCGAGTTAAAACACCACCAAGATTACCAATGAGTACAGACAAGAGAAAAATAAGTGAAGCTCCTCCCAAAGCAAACAGCCATAATTCAGTATTTGAGACTTCACAAATTACCTATTGAAAATAGTAGAAGCTAGATCTTAACAAAGCGTAACTGCCTGGTTTGGATTTCATGTTAAAAGTGTTCACAATCTGGAATTAAACTAGGCTAATCTAAGCCATAAATACAAACCATCATTTGGATTATATCTGCAACCCTCTGGTTCAATTCACAGCTCATTTTTCTAGAGTTTAACAAGCGACAAATAAACCTTAGAAAAAGAAAAAGAATTTTGTTAGTGTCTAGTGTAATCTACTATTAAATAAGTCCTCACACAAACCATAATAAAATTCAATTTATTGTAGTTTGTAAAATGTGATTCCCCACCTTGATAATTAAAAAGATACTGTAATAAAAGTCTTTAGTCCTCATGTGCTCACATTTGTTAAGATCTGATTTTTATCCGAGCATAAGGATTATAAGAACATGGAATCGCTGTTACAGCCTTTGCGTGCAAATGCAATGTTAGGGGAGACAATTTTGGTGTTACATCCATAACAGCCAGGAAATTTAGAGCTCTGAGCCCTCAGCAGCCACCTGCACGCTACTGGACCAGCCCAGACCACCATGGACCGGCCCTGCGCTCAGTGGCATGAGCCCAGCCTCCCAGCAAGGGCACCAGGGCATCATTCAACTACACTGCTTCCATCTGAAGATCTCTGCACCACTTCCAACGTACACAGACCCTTGGTCTGAACAGTGGGATTAGCACCTGTCTTCCGATTTGGATTCAATGGCAAGCTCAGAGCAAAGGGTCTGGTAGTCAAGTAACAGGCAGAAGAATCAGAGGTGCAGTATTGGCCCTTTCAACCTACATGGTTAGCTAATACCCAGGATGATCTTGCCTGGTTTCCAAGAGAAAGAGTCAAGTAGCTTCCTGTTTAACTGAAGAATGTGCACGCAAAGTCATTTTCCCCTGACTCATGTAGGAACAGAAGAAGAATTTCCTTGCAGACATTTCCAAGCCTTCATAGCCAACACTCTGCCTGAGAAACCTCTCATTCTCTTGGCATCTTCTTGGGGCACAGCACCATCGCTTCTGTGGATTTTTCCTGGCCCATTTGCCACTTCTGACACATACAGACTCACACACCCGCAAGCCAGTCGGGGTTCCAGCCCTGTACTCGCAACTGCACTCTGGGAAAACCCTTCAAATTACCCCGAGCCAGCTCAGAGTCAGGCTTTCTGCAAGGCCTGTGCTTTGAGCAGTGGCTTTCCATTGTTCCAGCTATCCCGGCCAAAAAGAAGTTCAATTGTTTCTCCCACTAAGCTGGTGCAAGAGGCAGTAGGTATTCCTCTCACTATGAACGGAGAAGCTACCAACCACTGGTCAGAAGGACCACTCTGGAAGCTGCATCCTCCTAAGCGCTGACTGATGCAAGAAGTCTGCTGGAAGCAAAACGGGACCAAGCATGGGGAAATGCCATCAACTGCAACTCACAGCTCAACAGCGAGATCCTAAAGGGCAGATGCTGCACCTCACACGCAGCCCTGCTGAACAGGACCCTGTGCTCCAGAGGCTCACCCACGTGGACAAYGTCTCTGGCTTATGCAATTCCACTCCCCTTATGACTTCCCTTGGCTGAACGCAGCATCCTGGATCTGAATATCGAATCTCAGCCATTGGAGTAAGCTCAAAGGGAACCCGACTGCAAAATATAAATCCTTCATCCAAACACATCACCCTTCCTAAAAAATGAGGCAAACACACCCAATTCTAGAAAGTGCCCAAACTTAATGTTTATTTAACATGCATTCCTCCACCTCGTAAGAGATTAAATACATCTAGCTAGACAAACACTCCCATAACACAGTAAAAACAAAACAAAGAGACAGACTCTACCCTCTCCTTCTACAGCAACAAAGTTTGGAGGCACCAGAGAAGCAGGGTTATAAGCCTCATAAAGGTTTAAGTCTTACATCTAGATTAATTATTTCTAAATATGTTCAGAAAGCAAGCACCCCACCCCAAGCCAATTCCCAGCACAGGTTCTTCTACGACAGCACTCTGCCCATTGCAGCACGATGTAACCAAAGCACACGCAGTCATCTCCGATTCATCGTGTCCAAAGGGCATTAATTTGTAGGTGCCTTTATTATAGCACTAGTCAAAAAGCACTACAGCATTTCTAATCCATATGCCAGCATTATACATACTGGTCTGTAATTAGGTTTATTTGTTCATATCTAGCTATAAAAAGAACATCTCTCTATATAGCACCTAAGAGCTTTAGGCTGGATAACTTTACTCAGATAAGTCCCTGTAGAAAGAGAAGACAAGCTGGTAGCTAACTGAAAGCGTAGCTAAGAGTAAAACACAACAATAGATGGAGATGGAAGAACACAAGGACCATTGCTACCATCTGGAGACCACAATTTATTACACAGAGCCCAACCAGCAAAATGATCGGGTTTTTGCACAGGAACAGGCCAGGACTGGAAGGAAGAGCACGCTACTGGGCTGCTGAAAGAGCAGCACAGGAGAGAGCACACAGGTTTCTTCCATTTGTAGACTCTATGGCAAACCAAGGACTTCAACCTCACTATGCATTTGAAACAGTCCCACTACAGTGACAAGCAACAATGAAAAAACCCCAGCAGTGTGTAATACGCGTAATGTTGAATCTTTTCTTTTGGAACTATTCTGAAATTGCGTTCTACACCTTAATCTCCAGTTTCGGCACACGAGCCCCGTTGCTGCCATCTGCATGCAAATCACTAGAATCTATGCTAGCTACAGCATGAGAGTCAGGAAAATAGGTGAAACCTTTAGGCCTCCTCCCTCCCCACTAGAATAAAGAAATTCATTCAGTGTATTGAACTATGAAGTATAAAAAAAAGTGCTCATTCATTTACATGTTTTGAAATATCAATACACAAAAGCCTCTACAGCCATCGTGCCACATAGAACACTAKGAGGAAAAAAGAGCAAAGCAACATGCAGCGACAGGTTGGTCTTAATTTCTTACTGACACTCCAAAAATTACATCTGGTTTGGAAAAGGATTTATCATTTCCAGCTCATCTCTGTGCTGCACACGAGAGGGCACTGTTCTGTAGGCTCAGGGGATAAAGCAGTACAAATTAATCTCGTGCTGCAGATGAAAATTGTTGTGCTAGCGCCAAGCAATTAGACCTTCTCTGGAGAATTAACTGTGTGGCTAGAAGCAAACCTGCCAATTAAATCAGCATCTTCAAACACCTCAGGTGACCTTTCACTTCAGTGACCAGCATCACCCTTTTTTTTTTTTGCAGAAAAAGCAGAAAATCAAGCCATTTATCTTACCACAATTATCAACATTATGATTTTTCAGACATTACAAGACTGGAGCTGACTCCACACAGGACAAGAGCTTTTTGCCACAGGTATCTGTACTGCGGAAGCCGGGGTGACAGAGACTACACACGGCGTGAAGACCTTCAGAGACTCACAGGTCCAACCCAGGCTGGATAAGCCATTCAAATTTAGCCGAGTATTTAAGGTTTAAGCAAACGGATCCAAAAACTCTCTGATTAAATCTAGCGGTAAAGTAACTGGTTAGAAGTCAGAGTGACACTATAGTGCCTCAAACTTGTACATCAGGCAGAAAACAGGAGCCAACACTTCAGGTATCTTGGTCAACTACTAAGTGGATGCAGAAGAAACAGAAGGGACAGAAGCAGGGTTCTAGCCAAAAAAGCAAACCAGCAAGCAGGTGTAACGAAGGTTAGAAAGCACACAGAGCTGTAGTTGCTCCAGACTAAACCCTGCTGAAGTTTGTTCATTTTAGCAAAATCATTCCAGATTTACCTTGCCATGGACCACATGGGCTATGTTTTGCTTTCGTCCCCAGACTGACACCCTTTCGTTACCTGCTGCATTTCTGACATGTTCTCTGCCCTCTGAGCACAAAAGCATGGCATTCATTACAGTTTCCTCCCCTCCTCCTGCAAGTCACCCAAACAAAATTAACAGGAAAGGRTATTTTATTATTTAAAACATAGTCATCCACCTCCTGTCAAGTCCCAGTTTTAGGCTTCTGTATTTCTCTTGCAGCACATGTTGACAGATGCTGCATTGCTCACGCTGCCGTGAATTTCTGCAACAGGGGAAAGACAGAGGCAGACTATGGACTTGAAACATAAGCGAGGCAGGAAATTGCTATCTGTTCATTTGGTATAAAAAGAAACGCAGGCACAGCTGCTCTGAAGACAATAACGTTCCTACTGAGGAACTGGGACCAATGCCTCCATATCAGATTACCTGCACCCCAGAGCATTTTATTTCCCCCCCTTCACATTTTAGCTTTCAAAATCTTATAGGTAAGTGGCCAAAAAACTTATCGTCTAGTCATCGTGCCTGGTTTTCGCGTGCATTTTCCTCTTTCTGCGCTAGAGGATCAAGCGAGCACCACGTCATACGAACAGCAGTGCACTGGGAGTCAGGCACCCCAAGCCCACCGCTGCCCGCCAYGGCGGGGGGCACAGCCTGCCGCGGCCACCCTGGCAAGCACCGCTCCCTGCCATCCTGGTGACCGCAGCCAGCTCAGCACATCCCTCTGACCCACTTGCCACCAAAGGGACTTCACAGCAGGACAAGCGTTGTATAAAGCCTCTGGATTAGAGGCATCCTGCAAGTGCCAAGTTGATCGTCAAGTGGAGGCTTTTCTTAAACTGAATAACCTGAAGATGTTCTCAGTTCAGCAGTGTTGTGTGTTACCAAGGACAGAGTGCACGCCTGGAACAAAAATCTTTTGTCCTTAGGTAGCCTGTGAACTTCCTGAACTCATCCAAGCCTACAAATCAGGAGTTCATCTCTACGTGCCACACTGAGGGATATTCATGTCTCCCTTGCCAATGCTCTGTATTACTATGGACTCATTATATCATCATCTGTATTTCAGAAAGAGGTTTCAAACATCTGGTTAGCTTTAAATGCACAAAACCACATGCACGCACCAGTATTTTTCACGTTAATCTGCTTCTCCCGTGGTTATGAGAGAACGCAAGAGCAGATGAACCTCAATGACTCCTGACTGATGATGGACATTCTGTTTACATTTCAGCTGACAACACGAAGGTATTTCCTCTCCAGCTGCAGCCAAACAACAACAACAAAAAAGATAGAACACCACCAAAACCCCTAATCACGAGTCATGGACTCTGAGCCCGCTGTCTCTGGGCCACATGAGCTACAGAGGTAATAACATCGCAGCAACAAATACACAGCATCCTTCATCCATATTCCAAAGGGATGCAGATGGATAACATTATTTTACCTATTGCTTAGAGGCACTTACCTCTGATCTGGAAACAATTTAACAC
This sequence comes from Phoebastria nigripes, assembly GCA_035582835.1. Classification (NCBI taxonomy): domain Eukaryota; kingdom Metazoa; phylum Chordata; class Aves; order Procellariiformes; family Diomedeidae; genus Phoebastria; species Phoebastria nigripes. The sequence continues at coordinate 2,326,683 of JAYKAV010000667.1, forward strand.
AATAGAGATAATTAAACTTGCTTACTCAATTCTATGATAATAGAAGCAAAATGGAATTTGACTGAAAAGCAAGATGGGCACGTTGCAGCCTGCAAAAGAAAATGCTTGGCTATTTTCAGGGACTCCAGGGAGCAGAGCATCACTGGGATCAATCCCCCAGCTTCATCACAATACAGTGTAGCACTGGATTAGAACAAGAAATCATCACAAATCACATATCTGTCCTGAAAGTATTTTTTCCTGTTTTTGCTACGCAAAGCCTAAAATATTTGCTTTCCTCAAAGTATTTCTTTTGGTGAGTAAAAGGGTTTGGTGGGTGGGGGATTTATTATCTCTCTCTGCCTCATCAGAACTCTCTCTTATGATGGAACACTGGAAACATGACAAACAGCATGGTACCTACGGAGATGTCTTAAGAATCAGACAGATGTGAAAGGAAGGAAAAAAATTACACCCYGAGTTTCCCTTGCCTTGACAAAACCAGTGTGCCTGCGTTTCAGAGCTCCTAGAGCAAGGCATAAAACTGCCCTCGATTTCAGAAATTCATTCTGTAAAGACACCTAAAGATATCCAATAACCAACTGTTTTACTTGACCAGTCTTTCATCTAAATATTATTTTCTGTGATCTCTAATGAGAGAAAACGCCAAAGCTATATAGCTGGTAACGAGCACTAGCCCCAAGTGCTTCGGCTCCTGTGATGAACGTACTAGGGARGCAGGAGACAAGGTGAGCTGAGCCAACACTGCCTGTTGCAACCTCCAGCCAACAAGGACATTATCATGGTTGCAAGTCTCAATATCTCCTTTTAATCTCAAGGAACGCCAGTCCTTTCCACTAGAATATAACAGGATTTTAAAATGCATTTATTCATAAAGCTTTTGAGTCCTGAAGGGACCATGATATCATCTGTTCTGACCTCCTGCATCACCCCAACCATTACACTTCACCCACTCACCCGGCTGTATAAAGCTCAAGAACTAAAGCCCTACAATTAAAGCTTCATTTGGGTCCTGGCAAAAGCACCCCTCCCGTGCATGCAGGCTTGATTTGACAAGCACCAAGAGACAGTAAATCCTCTGTGGCATTCATGCTCAGAAACACGTGCTTTGTATCTAAGTTTGAATGTGTTGGGTTTTAGCTTCCAGATGGGATTCTCACTATATCTTGTCCTTTTGTTTCCAAAGTTTTCTCTCTCAAAATGATCCCAGCACATAACTACCAAGTCACTGCATCTTTTTTCATAAATTCAGTAGATTAAGAGCTCTTAAACATTTCACTTTCCCCAGCTCTCAAATAATTTTTCTAGCTCTTTTCTACATTGACTTCTATTTGTTGACATCCTTTTAAGAAGAAAACAAAACAAAACAAAAAACCCCAACCAAACCAAAAACCCAAAAAAACCCCCACTAAACATGACCAAACCCACATGGTTTGGTGGAACAGCACGTGGCTCTCCTGGATACACATCTCAGCATCACACTGGCTTTTTTTTTTTGCCAGCCTCGGGTACACTGGCAGCTCATTCTGCCCTTCACAAAGGCATTTATTTCTGCAGCACAGCTGGCAGTGCCATCAGTACCACTTGCCTGCCTTGTTCCCAGATGCAGAGCTATGTCTGCATCAAAGCATGTTTTATTTCTACAGGCTGAGCTTACCGAGCCTTCCAGACCACACTTCTTTAGTCACCACCATGCACTTCCCAGCCAAAGTGCGAGCTGTACAAAAGCTTCATCAGCAGTAATTTTATCATGACTTTAGGTCACTGATGAGACGATGGAATAACGATGCAATAACAACGCGCCAAGCTCCACACTCTCATTTCATGAGGGCTCCCCGATGATGGCTATTTTTTCAGATCTATCAGCCAACTCTTAATCCATTTGGTGTGTGCACGTTATGCTGTAAAATGCTAATTGCTTTCTTCAGATACACATCCAGCACTTCAAAAAAACATCCAACTTTATTTCAGCTACCTTTGTCAACCAAATCCTTAAAAGAATGAGGCAGCTTTTGTTTGACAGTTGACCTCCATTTAAAAAAGTGTCCACCAAAACCCACATTTGTCTATAGAACCACAACTGGAACAGTTTATTAGTGCTTTCTTCTCCGCTATAGGAAAACTCACAGGGAAACAGAGCAAGCAATCAAGTAGTGTTAGTTTACTCAGTTGTGAAGCCCAATCTATCCAAATATCAAAGGCAACAGCTGCTTTTCCCAGTACTTTGCAAGGAGAGAAGCAGAAAACCAGATAAAAGTATCCATCAGTGCAGGGCACTGAGCAGAGAATTTGGGACTCCCAAGAGGTAATCATCATTCGGTAACAGCTCTCCAGAAGCACAGGCATCAACTGGTAATTGCTTCAAGAACACTCAAAACTGAAAGGTAAATACTGTCTTCACATTTCCCTAGTGTTGGTCAAATAACGCTCTGTTCATTTATCCAGCAAATCCAGCACTTAAAGTCATAACAATCTATAAACAGACTGCGATTCTTCCACAAATTTCTCCAGCCTTTAGCTCTGATGAATAGCCTGAACAGACAAACCGAAGTTGCTACAGACAGTTGCCATGAGCCTGGGCTACCAGTGCCACTCAATTATCAACCCAGGCCAGATGCTTTCATTTCTATCCCACACTTGACAATCAAAGGCTTAGACAAATTACAAGTCTTCCCAACTTGTTTGCCAGTTGCCCACCAAACAGCAATAAACATTCAACAAGTCTCTTTAGTGAGTAATCAGAAGAGAATTCGCAAGCGGCCATGCGAGCACTTTCAACATGGATTCTCTTGTGAATATTTATTCGCACAAGTATGCAACGTGATGTTGCTTTCCCACAAATGTTCTTGCCAATGCAATTTTTGCTCATCCGAAGCGGTTGGGGAATAAACAAAGAAGTGCGGTCAAAAAATACCAGCAAAGCAGATCAGCGAATTCTAGATGGAAAAATATTCACGGAGGATGATCCCGACCGTGTGACGGGGAATGGCTCAGTGCCTATGCACTACATCATTTTCCCTGCGTAGGGCAAGAGGGCAAATTTGACTCACTTTCTTCTCCCGCTCTACTTTTGCAGCCGCATGCTCTTTTATAAGCAGAAATAGAGGCAACGTATAGTAGTAAACACCAAGAAGAAAACATATGAAAACTATCATGTAAATGGGTGAAGTACTTCACGCAGTTTAATTGTATAGCCAGAACTCAGCATTGCCTTGGGCTCTGTGGTCATCAGAGCACGCCATAACTTCAACGCGATGAAAAGAGACTGGGGATCAGTTCGACAAAAATATTAAGTATTTCAGACACTTCAGGAATGTGGGATGTCGCAGGTCACACATGGGGCTTTTCCTCCTGACATGCTACATCTGTGATAAGAAACAGCTGGGAAGTTGATTGCTTTTCACAGGCACAGTACTCACAGTTGTGAGATCGCAACTGAAACCAGCAGGGACACCAAGGTCCTTTATCCAGCCCTAATCACGTGCTCCTTGAGCAACTGGAAATAAAGATGCTGGTTTTTGCAGGCCTCCACGTACCATTCGATTCACTCCGAACAACAACATCCAGTCCCTATTTCCAAGGGCCCCATCATCCCCCAGTTTCCACGAGAAGAAGCATCTTCTTCCAATCAAAAAAATTCAGGACGCCAGCAGGAGAGGGCAAAATATGGAGCCCAGTCTCCCGAAAGCAAGGCTAAAATCCAAACACAGTATCTATTAGAGCATAAAGACCTTTCTGAAGGGGCATTAAATGGAAAGATAGCACAAACATGCAATGAAAAAAAGTACCTGGTGCAGGTGTTCAGGAGATGAATTCACACAGGACAGAATCAGCGTGTTGAATCAATAATCCTGCCTGGAAAGAGAGAGGAACAAGTAATTAATATTTTTTCAGAATTTAAAATAAAGATTTTCCATAATTGAACAAAATAAAGATCATCTAACTCATTAAAACTTTCAACACTTATTAAGTGCACATATCATTAAGAAGTAGAGACCTTGGGTTTGTTTTTTCTTTACACCATGAACTTTTTTCTGTCCTATAAAGGAACAGTTACTAGGGTTTATAATTATTATTATTATTCAGCTTTCTTTTATTCTTGAAAAATATTTTTTGTTCTAACAAATAAGATGCTTGGAAAAAAAATCCGAAATAGTCTTTAAAAAATCCTATAGCACAAAACTTTCATGAACAGGCTTCTTCAGCAGCTGGTTCCTTCGTGTCAGTATGAATTCTGTCAGGCAATTTCTTGGTAGTACAAACATTAGCAACAACCACACATCCCATTCACTCCACAGAACTCTGCAAAAACCTTCATGAAAGACAACTACTTTTTATTTTGTTTTATTCATCTCAGCATTTAAAAAAAAAAAAAAACACCAAATATTTAAACAAGCACCTARAAACTTCAGGGACATGGTTGTGATTGCCATTAACAGTGTCCTCCATAAGCGTTAAGTGGCTTAACAACCAACCAGTTTCATTAGAGCAGCAAGAACAAGGTTCAAAATCCAAATGCCACTAAAAGCCAAGTAAGGTCCTTATCCATTTGAGACAAGACTGTCTTTTCTTGCCGCTAAAGTGAGCAGACAAGAGATAGCCTCCCCTGGGGAGTCTCCAGTCCCTGGGGAAGAGCTAGCCATCACCAGGACAAGGCGCGCTTACCCCATTGCTGCTCCCTGAAGCCCGTGCTGCCAGCTTGTATTGTGTTTTATCCACAGAAGCCTCCAAACACTTGATGCATCTTTTAAAAGTCTCAACACCCAAAGGCTCCTGTGTCAGTGAATATTTCAGCTATGCCATTAAAATTAAAGAATAAATCCCAAGCCACTGAGGTTGCAGAGAAATCCAGAACACAAGTATTGATTTTTACTCAGAACCACAGCTGTTAGAAAGTACGCTGAAACACCCCTACATTTATTTATTTGTTATAAATCTCATGGTTTTTAGCAACCGACTCATGATTTCTAAGTGTGCAGGGTTGGCAGAGCTGCAAATCTTTTTGACTCATAACATTTGCAGGGGAATCCCCAACTGGCCTTTGTTCCCCACCCACTCGGGGAGTGCYGATGCAAAGGCGGCTTTTACCAGGTTCATAAACACGTCTGGAAGAGAACGTGCCTCCCCGTTCATTACGGCCATCAGAGATTTCTTTGTCAGCGTATCTATGGCAAAGCTATTGCACAATAAACAACATGAAGCGTCCCATTAAAATATGGCCAGTGTTTTGAAATCATACAAAGAACACTAAAAAGAAATATTTATGGGGCTTGATGAACTGCAGCACTGTGCTAATGAAATCAAGACTTAAGAAATGTGCTTGGACTGTCCTTTACCCAAAATGAGTAAGACTTCATTGTAAATATTGCTATTCAAAGAAACAATTTATACACTGCCTCAATGGCAGAGAGAGTACACATGGCAGATCAAAGGCCCATAGTGGAATCTTTTAATCGAGCTGCAGCAAGAAATACTAAACCAACCATGCTAACCATTTCCTCCTCCTTAACATCACTTGGCCAGCAGTGCCAAGGTGTGCTGTTACCATCAGTGCACACATGCAGATGAACACCTGAACTGGGGCTAACCCCAATGAGCAGCGCATTCATTTCAACTCCTTTTTCTCCTGGTTTGGATGCTGCTCGAGATGCAGACCTGGAGGAAAGCCCTTTCAGGAAGGTGAGATGACAGCCAGACATTACAGGAGTCGAGCTGAGGAAATCCTCCTGCATTCAGCAATCGGGGATCCCCCTCTTGACCCTGTGATGGTTCAAATCCACAAGATCACAACAACTTCCATGCCTTATTTTTAATCTCGGTTTAAGGATGGGGAGGCCAGCAGCATTAGGAAGCTAACCCCGCTCTGAAAGCGCTTTGAGATTCTGCAGCGCAAGAGCTACAACTGCAAAGCAGCACCAAGTCTCAGCCCCTTTCCAGTGAGCCCTTGCTGCAAATTCTCAGGCTGGACTCTTTCGCAGACATCCTGCTTTTCCCACCCTGTAAAGTGCTATTCCAGAAATTCCATATAAACGCCTTTCACATTGCATTATATTCCCCCAGCAAAAATAAGCCAGATAAGAAATGCCTGCCTATGACCGTTACGATCATACTTTTAACACATTTGAACTTCAAAGAGAAAAACTGCTCATCCCAGCAAATATTTGCTACAGCCCCTACCTCCAGTGTCTTTCAGGTGTCTGATAATCAAGTTATGCCATGAAACACATGCAAATTAATGGATTCCCCAACCATTCTTAGGTGGCTGATAAGCTTCTTAACACCACTGACCTTCTACACCCTTGCAACGATCAGCAAGATTAAAAAAAAAAAAAAACACCACAAAAAAAAACCCCAAAAAACCAAACACACACATATGGTAGCATGTTTCAACACAATGGTTTTAAAAGGAAATAAAAGCTCTCTGTAGACTCCACATCCTCTAAATCCATTCTGCTAACAGATAAAAGCCACATTGTAGTTGGGTCTCCACCTAAACAGCTAAAGCAGAATCTAGGTCAGCGTGCTCTCATAGGAACTGATATATTAATCAGTGGCGCTTCCAAAGGGGTTTTTGACTAATGCAGTGTTTTTATATAGGAACTGGCAGCCACCACCTTTTGCAACTCAATACTCTCTCAAAGGCTCAAAGAGCCAAAAGTTACACTTGAAAAGTGCTTTTAAGCTGGTTGGAAAAACAAGGCTGGCTTTGCCCTTATTCAAAGAAAAAAAAAAAAAAGAAAAAAAGGAGAGAAAAGATTACGCTATGCATTGGTAACAGCAGCTCCAACACAACACTTCCCACCCAGCACGTCCAACAAGAGAGGTGTCCTCTCCTTGCAGGTGAGGGCAAGATGACAATCCATTTGCTCAAGGTTCCCCAGTAAGTAGCTGCAGATCCAGGAGTGCAGCCCCCGGACCGGGGCTCCCATCTCCACTGTAAGCTGCAGGCACCCTAAGTTTGCACCATAACAATTTAAACTGGGAACCAGTCACAGGAGGTTTTCTGTGGCACTGGATTTAAGCAGGACCATCTTTGCTGTCTGGAAATGAAGTTTCCCATCCCAGTTCTTTGGGACTAGGACTCAGGACATGGTTCCTCTTGGCCGCATTGAAGGAACTTCACATTTTCTGCCCAAACAGTCCACAGAGACATGTATTAGTTCTGACAATATTTGGTGGAAAAGAATCCGAGGTCCAGCACGAGCCATTTGCTGCCTCCAGAGAGATGGAGGGAGACAAACTGGTGGGAGGGGGAGCCTTTTTTATCCAAAACCAAATGTTTTGTCTCCATTCCATTCAGAAGGGAAAAAAAAAAAAAAAAAGAGAAAGAAAAAACCCTCGATCTAAAAAGGTCTTGTTTTCATTCCTTTGTGGAACTAAACCACATTTTAAACCTTTATGTTTGTACGAAGTAGACTTTTGTTTTCTGGTCATCTATAACTTTCACTCTATCGTCAGCTCCCACTGCTGAAGTGCAGGTGATGCCGCAGGACAGGACACCAAGGGGAGTCCCCAGCATGCTGGAAGCCGCTGCAAGGGAGCCCAGAGCCGGGAATGCTATTTCTCCCTGGCCATCCAGCCAAAGGGATGAGTTACCTTATTTCCACAAGGACATAAAAAGCTCTTACTATGAAGATGACTCCTGTATTTTTTTTGGCCTCTATAAAGAGAATAAAAATTGAAGGCTAGCCTTTCCTCTCTGCCTGCAGCCTCACCTTACAAAACCAGGATCCAGCGCTGTCCCATCTGAGCTTTCCACCCTCCTCCCTCTCCCCCAAATCCAGCCCCAAAACCTTTTGGCCTGCAAGACGCAGGTTTTGACCCTAGCTGAGCTCCTGCACGTACCACAGCCCAGCAGCTGCAAGACCTGGGTCAGAGAAAGACAGGAAAACAGGGATGAGGGGGGAAAAGAATGACATTATTACCCAATTTTAGCAATTCTACAGCAGCTGGGTGTGCAGATTTGGGTGCCAATTCTGCCTTCCCAGGCCTGGACGGGACCATCCTCCCACGCTGCCCGGTGGCACGTGCCCTTCACACCTGCATTTTGATTCTGCTTAGGCAATGCTAGCAACTTCCAGGGGCTTCCTTGGTCAACGCTTGCTTTGTCACAAGCCAAGAAGCAGCTAAAATACATTTCCTTCAGTGCACACCAATGCCCAGCCCAAACAGATGGGAGCTGTTGGGGCTCTGCTAAACCTCAACTCCTGTTTCAGAAAGAAACACTCCTGGCGTGTTGCTTATCTGCACAACACCGAGATGGGAGTGCTCACGAGAGAGAAACAAGGAAAGAGTTGCAAACAGCATCAGCTCAATTATGCATTGCTGATTACAGCCATTTAAGAAAATAAAATAACATTTTATAATAAAATTGGTCGCACCGTCTCCACAGATGCCTGACACTGCTCCAGTTCCTACTGAAGGATACAGGTGCTACTTCATATAGCTGCGCCGTCAGCCTCAGGAGACACAGTGGGCGGAGAGTCACAACCACTTATGATCTCCTACCTTATATATGAACAAGAAAAAGAAAAGTCCTGAAGGGGTAACATCCCCCAGCCAGCCACTCTCTGCCCACCAAAAGCAACAATGAAGTGGTTGCATCTGACTTCCCATCCTGTGTTTAGCAAAGGGTTTGGTTTTTCCATTTGCATCAGCTTTATGTCCATGTTGCTGCTTTTATTACATATATCTCCTTCATTCTTCTGACCCGCTATCTTCTCCAGAGTCTGCAATCTCACTGTACGAGCTGTTTATCTCCAAACCCAAATAAAGAACATTTTTAGTCTGTACCATTGCATGGGAAAGATGCACTTTAAGTTAACAGCTCGAATTAACAAGCCAGTAAAACTTAAAATGACCTTCTTTGTAGTTCTTGGCATTAGAGGAAGCATCAAGTCTTCCCTTTTTCTTTTCTCTCTTTTTGTTAGCACTCTATTCACTCATCTTCTGCCATGCTGCTTATGGTATCAAACGTTCCATTTCATCTTTGCTCTCTAACAAATAGAAGAAAAAACCCTCTCCTTTCCTAAAGGGACTCCTCTCAGAGACAGGCTTTTACTGAATGATAAACAGTATAATTATATTTTAACTAGGCTGCCCACAAAGAATCTGTAGTCAAACTATCCACTGCATCCTTTGCAGCTGAAAAGGCTTTGCAGGGAGAATCAGGGAAAACGGAGAAACTATTAAAATCACATTTCAGCAGAATCATAGTATTTCTCAGTACAAGTCCATTGAAGAGATATACTGATACCTCCATCTCCCGTCGAGATTGTGTTCCTCTATTCATGTAAAATGGGATGCTAATTTACTAGGACTGTGCTGCAATCTAATTCAGAAGTAGACCGCACATTTCCTGCGCCCCAATAGCTTAAACCAAGTCCCCCCCATGAGTGCAAGATGCTGAGACGGCAGACGTGCTGCAGATGCACGCTGCTCCCGCATCCCTTCAGTGGGAAACCTGGCCAGTGCCCACACTCTCCCATCTGCCCCTTCTGGTGAATGCTCCTGCACATCCTACGGGCAATTTGATCTCAGCATGGAGAAATGGATCTCAACATCCATTTTTAGAGGCTGTCAGGACTTTGCACCACACAGGATCAGACATGCTGCTACGGCCTGGTTCCCTGATCCATCCCATTTTCTTTCCCAGCTGTTAATACTGCTATTTTTCACTCAAAGATCTCCAAGCACTTCAAGGGTTAATAAATTAAGTTCACAGGTGCCAATGCATAATGTATGTAGCATCATACCCACTTCACAGACAAGGATAATATTCAAGCCTGGACTACAGTAATGTTTCACTCCGTAACACTGAATCAAGTGATGAAATTGGCACTAGTGACATTACTACGAGTCCTACCATTCCCTCTGAGACAGGATTGGTACCAAAATGTTTCTGCATCCAGCCACACTCACTAGCCAAGCCTATCCACTCTCCAGTGCCAGCAGTAGCGTCCTTGATCAAAGATGGGATTTTTCTTTTTTCCTGAAAGATTGTTTTATTTTTAGCCAGTACTGTTGTGAAGGAAACATGTACCCTGTAGATAAAGTAGGATAGGTTCAGCAAAGTTTTCCAGTTTAAAAACAAACAAACAAACAACAAAAACCAAACCAAAACAAACCAGTCATTCCTGTCTTCAAAAAGCACTTTCGGAGAACAACCATACCACAGAGAGCTCAAATGCACACATAGGTTGCAGCAGAGTTCATGCTTCCCCTTTTCCATGGCTCCCATGAAAACCAGCAACTCCCTATTACAGATTTCTGCAGGTTCAGTGCTGTCCAACCACTAACCCCTCCAGCCAGTGCCCGCCTGCCTCCTACTCTCAGAAGCAACCCCTGAAGGAACAGGAACAACTTCTGCAGGCGCTTGGCGCTTAATGGAAAGTAACTGCTGAGGAAATAGCTTTTTTCTAGAAAAATATATCCCAGTACGGATATAAGCACTTGCTGCAGAGGTTCAAGAGTGCAACCATAAATGCCAGGAACCCTAAACCGTGCTTTCAAAGCTCTTCAAATACTTAACAGGTGAAGGCAAGCCCTACAACTAAATCACCAGAGAGGCTCTCAAAAAAAATCACAGCTCAGCTGCTATCTAATCCTAGAAACATTTAGGCCCTACGGACACTTAAAGGAACTTTAAACATTTCCAGGTATCCAATATTCTGCTTCCAGTCAGGCAGGATGAATTTTACTTGGGAGAACTTTGCAACTCAACACCTATTTCCAGACTTAATCAAGTCATAATGATCGGTACTTTATAGGAGATACCCAGTGAATCAAGACCTGGGTTTCACACAGCTGCAGAGCCCCATGCCCCCTTGCCAAGGATTAAACATAGACAAGCATGGGTTTGGTTCCCCACACACACACTTCCTTTTTTTCTTCCTTTTATGGAGTGCTGGACAGACTCACTTTGGAACAGAAAGTCAAGATTCAGGACATTCTGATAACGATCCCATCTGAAAAGGCACATGGCAATTTTTTCTTTAATTAGACTAAAAAGGTGAAGGCATCTGTTTAGCACACAGCCCAAGGGAATGCATTACTCAATTGTCTATGAGGTGTTTGGTGGTGATGCTCTCAAGTGATTGCAGCTGCAACGAGAAGACACTCAGCTGGGTAGGGAAGGCAAGAGAAACTTTTAAATGAAAGTGAGGCAAACATCACAGCATCTACTCCAAAGACCATTAAGTCCATGGAAGTCTTTCAGACAGCTTCCAAAGATTTTTGGATCAGACCCAGAAGCTGCTTTTCATCCACAGTTCACAATGAGTTTACTAGAGAGAGAACAAAAAGCCTTTTTGTTCCCATTTTCCAGATGTGGAGACCGAGGAACAGAGAAGGCTGATGCGGAGCAGGTCGCAGTGGCAGAGGCTGGGATGGGGTCACCCCAGCTCCCCACAAAAGATACAGCAGTGTGGAGGGAAGACATCAAACAAAACTCACCCTTTTCACAAAGGCTAGTAAGGGTTTGCACGTATTTTCTTATTGCAACACACAAAAGAATTTTTAGTGGAAGAAAGTCGGCGGTCCCCAAGTGAGAGCAGAGAAGCAGAAGGTAACATGGTGCATGCCAGAGACATCACATAATTATTTACGATTGCAGCAGGGCATTGCCCTCACTCAAGCTTACAGGTTCACAAGGAGAGGAACAGAAGAGGATAATAGCAACATCTAGCACAACAAAAGCAAGACACTTGGTACATCCGCCTGACAACATTTGAAAGCTATAAAAAAGGGGCTTGTGAAAAATAACATACAGACATACCTTCTGGTGACACTGAAGAGCACAGGACCAAGAGGGATGAGGCTTTGGGAGAAATGGAGAGGAAAACTGAGAGCTATTTTGCTACTAGGGAATATCCCTCTGAAACAGGAACAGTTTCTATATTCTGAGACTTCACAGCCCCAGGGCTGAAAGACTGGCACCAAACGCTGCTCAAAACAAGAGGGGGAAGGAACAAGACAAGCTTTGCATCCGAGACAGCTATAATCTCTCCTAACTCGGAGCAGGCAGCACAGTAGCATAACTGAACCAAGAGGGAGCTAAACCAAACCACAGCTCAGCCTCCCACCCCCCCAACACACACCCCAGTAAATCACAAACCATTAAAATCAAATAAAGGCAATTCAGGGACACAGAGGAGAGAGACACCTCACTAACCTGCTGAGCTCAGAGGCTGCTGCTGCTCAGGAATGAAAGGACAACACTGAAAGATGCCCAGGGCTCTGGCCAGGTCCCAGAAGAGATGACAAAATTTCCAAGGTCAGCATCAGCCCAAGCATAGTACCTTGCAACCCAAAATCCAGGAGGTCAGGAAGACCTGTACAGCCCCCCAGGAAGGGGAGATTCGCCACCCATCCTCCAACTCCCTTACTGTCCCTTGCAAGCTATTAAATGAGAAATAAAACCCCAGCTCCAGGCAGCTCCTACTCCAGTAAACCCAAGCAGCATCTTCCCCAGAAATTCACTCCTGCCCCAGAGAGGGCAACCAGCACTTATGGGTAGTTTCAAGCCTGCTGCCAGGTGGGGAAGCCAGGCTGGGCTGGGCTTTCCCACCCCATTAATCTCTTTCAGCTGCCCCTGGCCACTGATTGCCCCACCTGGGGAGCTCCAGGCCACCCTGCAGCTGGGGGAGCAGCAGAGCTCTCGGTGGGGAGGAAAGCAAGGGCAGCATCCAAGCGAGGGCTGGTACCTCCTGCAGAGCACTGCTGAGCCTGGCTGCTCTCATGCCTATGGGCACCTACTCCTAAGAGTGATTTCAGGACTTGTTTTTCAGCAGTACTCTCTGTCTATTCTTTATATGGATGATTTCCTCCCCCATCATACCTGCTTTGCTCTGGGAGCCTAAGCAACATCAAAGCAGCTCGCACCCCACGCAAGCAAGGTGCAAGGGGCTCTTACAAACACTTCTGCAAACCCTGGCTAAGAGGGGTGGGTGACTTCATCACACACGCTGCTACAAGCTACGACAGTCCTTCCAGAGCGTGTCACGGGAGCACGTGCATTCATATACTGACCCCAACAACAGACCAGGATTCAAAAAGTACAGAGCTATGCTTGGCTTTTCAGTTGTGGGCTAAAGGAAAGTGAGACAGAGCCAGCACCTTTGACTCCAGCCAGAATTACAGCAAGCATCAGTGCCTTGGGACAGTGGAAGAAGTTGCCCAACAGAGAAAGAAAAATCTGATCCTAATCCCACCTTCACCACCACCACCACCTGCGTTAATCTGCCATCAAACCGGAGGCTGATTTGGGGGATAGAGGAGGGGAAGGAGAGCACAGACTTTCAAGAATGTGGCAGTGTCTCAACAACAAAAAAGTCTGCAGAGTTGAGAAGCTGAAGGTTAAGTTTCCACTGGAAAAGGGGGAGGAAAGCTCAGACACTGGAATGTATAGAAAGGCAGCGCAGGCAGCTCTCGCTGCGTTACTGCATATGCCATGCTATCAGCGCTTCTCCCCAAGTCCAAGTGCTTTGAATCACGGGAATACACAATAATTAACTTCTAGTAATTACTGCTTAAAATCCAGGACTTAAGTTTTTAATGTATGGGGGTTGCAGAAAGAACTTCAAAATGACAGCAAAGTGCTTCTTAAATTAAAACAAAAAACCACAGGAGGAGGTAGAGGAAAAGAACCCCAAATTTATTAGACATATGAGACCTCATAATCTTGAAACCAGCCTTGTAAGATTGGAAGCCAGGTCACAACTTATTAAAAGCAAGGGCCAGCAATACTGTGAGTGTAAGCAAACAACAGCGGTACAGAATGTGAAGTGTACTGAGCTACTGGATGTGGTTGTGTTAAACCCTTCACTTTCTTATTTATTTAGTTTTTACACTAAAGGTGAGGCCAGGCATATACCCTCATCTGCACACAGAGACTACAGAGCTGAGTCTAAATGATTTCCAATGATCAAAAGCTCCGTCTGTTTGCAGCCTAAATAAGCCACTTTTTTTTTTTTTTTTTAACCAAACAAGGGTGCTGGTTAAAGCCTTGCTCAAGGGACGTGCTGGTCCTGCCTCAGCGCTGAGCCCAGCCTGCACAGCAGACCAGGCTTGCAAACAGCATCTCCCACGGAGCCAGGCTGTCGCCTCTGCAACTGAAATTTTCCAGTTTTCTGGTTTTGTTGGGGTTTTTTTCCTCCAAAAGTGGGGAAAAAAGGGACTGATCAGTTGTGAGTGACGAGAGAGCTCTACCTAAAGCATTTCCTAGCAGCAACGGGTTGGTGCTGGAGGAGCTCAGCCACTGCTTTTCTGCAGTGAAAGGACAAGCACCGTTAACCACCTCCTGAACTGGTAACTCGTGAAATTGCCTGGGTTTATCCCGCAGATGGAGCACAGCCTCACGCTATAAAGTCGCCTTATGCAGATCCTTCTGCAGGTGTTACCATGTGTGTCTACCCCGTGCCTCGGTGCAAACATGTTCCACTCCATGGGCAACGAGCAATTTCACTGCTTATCAGTTGTAAAATCCTTTACGATCAGCAGCTGTGAGTGCACTGCCCCTGCAGCCGAAGCGTGTCCTTTCTCTGCCAAACTACTGCGTGGGGAACAGGCATGTTTCTCCTCTACCTTCTTCCACCTATGCCTCTTCATCTCCTCTAGGGGTAAGTGTAAAAAGAGCTGCCTGTATTCTGTGTCCCGGCAAGGCGAGCATTGCCTGTGCAAACGGGCGAGCATTGCTAACTGAGCACGTTGCAGCGCTGAAGCTCAGGCCCTGACAGCAGAGGACGAAAGTTATCAAACGCAGCTGCCTTCAACTTGTCCCAAACAAAGCCTTTGAGCCTGGGTTGCTTCTCAAAGTCTCTCTTTACTCCCTAGCAAATTGAAATCCAAGAGGTGCCTGGACAACCAGCATCTCCTGCAACCTCATGGACAAACTGCAGGGCGGAGGCAGCTACGGAGGTTGGGGTGCTCCCTGCTCCTGCCTTGCTGCCTCCAAGGACCCGCTCTTGCTGCTCCCATGTCACTACGATTATTCATCAAGTCACTGAATCGCATCAGTGCCAGGATGCGTTACAGGAATTGCAGTCTTGCTTAAAAGACAGGCAGCCACTATAGCTGGGTATATGACTTTCGAGAAAGAACTTTCCTGTGGCCCAGAGGTGAGCCAGTCCATATATTTATATTTAAGGAGGTATTTATACATCCGCAGGACTCTGAGAGATGGTTCAGTTTGGCTTTAACACTTAACTCCCTTGCAAGAAGTCTCCTTGCAAAGCTTCACTGCAACCACGCGACCAGCCTGCTCTCCTGACCACCTCCGTTAGACCATGCTCTTCCTGAACCTCGCATGCTGTGCTGACCTCAACGATTTTGTGGACGTGCGGAAAATGCAGAAGCAGGACCCTGAGCGATCACACAGGGAAATGCTATTTCTGGAAGGCAGAGAACGACAGCTCTTCTCCAGCTTTGCATTTGCAGACTAACTTATGAGATGTAGTTCCTATGGAGAAACCTTTCACCACACAGTAACGGTGTTGACTCTGCTTTTGGAAGAGCAACAAAATTCAGAATTGCCAAGATTCCTAGTTCCCCAGCAAAATATGGCCAAGAGAAAGCCAGCTGTGACACCCCTACAAATATGCTGTATATGAATGCTGGAGGGCTGTATGGAAACTGGATAGCACACCTCTGGTATTTGCAGTGTATGCATTTTTTTCCAAGACYGAAGCCCATTTTCATGGGGTTATAAATCAGCTATAATAAAAATTAATTCTCAGCACAAAACACTGCCGAATAGTAAATTTAAAAACATATATTTTTTAAAAAATTTTCTTTTTTTGGGTCACATTTCCACAGGTTCTACTCCTGAGATTTTGTCCCACACCTACCTGGTCATGCAGAGCAGGACCGTACTCTGAATTTCAAATGAAATCTCGCAGAAAATGGGCTCAGATTCAATACCCTGGACTCAACCTATAGGAAAACAGCAAAGGGAATGACTGCCCTTGGCAGGTCAGCTGTAATCTGCTAAACCCTGCAGAGTGTTTACATACTACTGAGATAGGTGTACTGTGTAAATACTTAGGAACAGCTATCTGTGCAAGTATTAATTGAATTTCCCAACCATTTCAGGCTCAGTCGTTGTGGAGAGCAGATTTTCAAACCCCCTCAGCGGATCTGGGAGCACAAATTCCTGCAGGGTGGTAGAATCCACATTCCTCACCCTTTAGACACTTTAACATGACAGTTTTGGGAATCAGCACAGCATTTTGTCTTCCTTTTCTCCGCTCAGAGATAGCAAACAGGGTCCCCAGCCACTTATCTTGTGAAAAAGATGACGGTTTTGCATTCATACAGGAAAGTTGGTAATGCAGTGATCTTTTCTACTTACAATGACATGAATTACTAGGTTACACTTAATGCCATCCCAGCCTAAGAAATCTGTTATGCCTCTCCCATGGAGAAGGGGATCTTTCACGCTGCACTTCTTTTCCAGGTGTTTTTGAAGACTGTGCCTTTTATGAGGATGAACTTCAGTGCTAACATCCAACCCAACATTTTAACTATTGGAGAGGATTTCCTTCTCCATTCTACTTTTGCCCACGTAGGCAGTATTTTTGCACTGTTAATAGCCACAGTTTGGGGAGAAGGAGGCAGAGACAGGCTATGGACTCCCCCGAGGTGATAAAAGCAGCACTGGCAAGATGATCCCAGCTATCCCAAAATGCTCCCGACTCAGGAGAAGCAGGCCACCACTTGGTGAGTGCTAAACCCATCACTAAATACAAATATATACTTCATGGGAGAGTGGACAGTGAGCAGGGACAACTATAGTGTCCCAGAATACTATGGCAGCAATGCAGCTGAGCTGCAATTGTAGGAACCCTGTTGAGAACGTGGAGCTGCTGTGTGTTCCCGAGCTGCACATCAGGTCACCCACGAGCTGGAGACTCCAGCCAGCCTGGCAAGCACTGGCTAAGAACATTTTCCCTGTCTAGGTTTGCACGTGAGCAGCGCCGGCTATAAATCAATGCGTTTTAATTAGCCACCTAAAATAAGGATTTGCCATCCACTTGATGGAAAGCGATAACAGGAGAGTGGCCGGGGCCAGAAGGCTGCAGGATGCTGATCATAATTACCCTAAAGTGAGACGATGGATGGATGGCTGGTTCCAAAATCAGCTATGCACATGCCAGGCAAATGCCCAGGCACAGCACATTGGAGATTATTAGGAGGAGTCAGCCCCTGGCAGAGATCAGCAATGGGCAACTTTCAGCCAGAAACCCTGGGAATCTGCAAATGTACCTACTCCACAAACCATGGGCAACCGCAAATTCCTGCTTTTCATCTGTCAAATCACCATTTTTTTCGCCAGACATCACTGTCTCTGCACCTTGCTTTCCTTTGCTGGCAGACAATGACTTTGTCCTTGCCTTTGTTGTGTCCTTCCCACCTCTCCAAAAATAGTCTTTTTTTTTCCACTTTAGATTTATTTTTAGCCATTATATTCCTTTCATCAAAGCAGGCAGCAAACATATTTAATGATATTTATCTTCCTTCCTTCCTATCTGACCTCACATAGCATGGAATAAATTGGGAGTAAACTCCCTGAAGTCCAAGAAGTATTGAATGGGTGTAAAAGTAGCACTGCTCTCCCCAGCAGGAAATGTTGCTATAAATTGTCCCAGTTTCAGTCTTAACCTTACAGAGGAGAAGCTAAGCTCATCGCTTATGTGCTTGGAGGCTGATTTGACTTTGTAAAATCTGCCAAAACTGAAGGAAACAGCATTTGCAGTCAACCACCTAGGTCTGATTGTCTATTAGGAAAATYGGTGGACATAGTTAAAAAATACAACTTGCTCTACAACAGTACAGTTTGGAGAAAATGCTTCAGCCACAGGAAATATAACATTTTTGTCTCTGATAGGYGAACAGCTTCATCTTGCAGGGAGAGTGCGATAGATTCGCGCTAATCGCGTGACAAGAATTCAGTGTGAATTCCATGTGAAAAAGCCAATAGCAGGGAGGTTTGCAGCATCCAAAACTCCTCCGAATGGGCAGCATGCCGCCCTCCGCAAGACCCTCATCTGCAGTGGTATCAGGAACAGATGTGAAGCGAAGGCAGCAGCTCCTGTTCAGTTCAATGGCAACAGCAAGCACCTGAGGGGGGGTGGATTTCCATGCAGAGCAAATATCTGTCAGCTTGCTGAGAAGAGAGCCAAGAAACGGCAGGGGAAAGGTTGAAATTCAAATAAAACTCAATACCCAGAAAATGGGAAAGGTCAAACAGTGCCACTGCAGCACTGTATTTCATTTCATTTTGGACACGGTGCAAGCCAGTCTTTACAGGAGAAACATAATGCTGGTGTCATCAGATTTTTCTTACACCACAGTTTTGCAACTGGCAGTAGAAATCAGGTCGGTCCAAGCCCCGGCGCAGGCAACTGCTGCGTGGTGAGGCTGCTCAGCATGGCTCACGCAACACATGCAGGCTTTCCAGACAACATCAGCGTAACCCACATTTCTACATAAATACAAGCCTCTGTACATGAAAAGATGGGAAAGTGTCTCCCAGAAAGCTTCATCTGTCATATGGCCACTGGAGGTGGGGATGCTACTCCCAGGAGATGATGCTGCCCACTAACCATCACACACCTCTGTCCTATCTGTCCTCATCACCACGCTCACTTCAGGCGACCCTCAGCCACAGGGACCCCCCACCAAAGCCCAGGCAGTTCTCAGCTCCCACGGTCAGTGACTTTGGGGCTCTCGTAACTTTTAAGCAGTGCCCTGAGCATCCCAGCCCTGTATCCGCTGTCTCCCCTGGGGATTTCTTGTCCCAGAAGAAGCAATCCCAGCACCTGCCTGACACGTCTCGCATACTTGCAAGGGTTTCCTTTGGATGAGCTGCGGTAAAATCGAAAGGAAAGAAAGAAGAGAAAGTTGAGCTGGAGGAGGAGGAGGAGAAAAGCCTTTTTCAGTCACCAGCCCAGGGCAGTTTCACAAGCTCAAGTCTGTGCCTGCGCCAAAACTCTGCCGATCTACAGCCCAGTGTCTTCTCCCACTCCCCCACCCCATCACCAGACTAAAAGACCTGGGAAATGCCCTGGGTGCTCTTCCTCGTTCCCCTCTGCTTTCCAGCTGAAATTCGCTCTGTGGCATTACAAAACTCTGGCACGGGTCCACCTCTCCCTCCCGGTCGCCTGACAGAGCGGTGCTGCCTGTGGCCTCAGGGACAGCCTCCAGACCTGTCAGCAGTGGCAGCCAGAAGATAAGATGCATTGCTTGAGACACGGGAGGTTTGGCAAGGTGGAGAAGGGGGGGTGTCAGTAATTGATGTGGATTTCTTCCAACTCTGGAGTCTGCAAAGGTGAGAAAAYGGAACAAACACACAAGCAGCAAAGAAAGGATCTCTGTGATCTAAGAATAAAACTAAGCTGGGGAAGATTTCAAATTTCAATGTTTGCATCATCCCTTTCTCATCTGCCCTTGAACAAAGACAGATAGTGAAATACCTCTGAAATAAGAAAAAATATTTAAAATGTGATATAAATGCTGCTAGCATGGGGCAGTAGCACTAGATACTTTATCTCGCTCACCAGGACAAAAGGTTCATTAATCATGCTGCACTATTTTATGCACCACATCTTATCTTTGGATTGCTCCCTATACTCTCTTTTATAGGACATCTGTAAGCAGAAGTGACAGCAGTAAAATATTGATTAATATTATTATATACCAATGTTCTTCACTGAAATTGCTTTATTACTTAGGAAGATGTGAACACAGCCATTACTTTGCCCCAAAATGCAGCCACCTCCTGGGTGGGATCTGCCCACCAGCAGAACATTTAGGATAAGAAATGGGAAATCCTCTAACAATGAGGAAAAACATAAGGCCTTAAGGAAGGTGGAATATAAGGGCACAAAGAATTAAGACAGAAGAACTACAAAAAATCCCTTCTCTCTTGGGAAAGTGCTAACAGACCTTTGGAGAACACAACTGGTGTGAGACCCTGATTCTTCATTAGATATGGAAGAAATGTGAACATTCATTTGCATGTTTTATGGCTTGGTGGACAAGGTTCCCCAATCATCAATTATTATGTGCTTTTATAGTTTTTACTGAATCTCTTGACAAGAGTTTCTGTTCACTGACAYGTTAAATATGCGGTGTGTTTATGCCTGGGATGGGAACAAGCAGATAAAGCTGATTCTTAGGAGCCTCAGAAGGAGAAAGCCCAAATTCCTATTTCCCACCAAATGACCATCAGCAGCAGGGCTTGATCCAGCAGCAGAAGCCCAGCTGACACCAGCTTAGTGCTACACAAAGCCTGAAACGAAGGAGGAGATGCTGAGCTCTGGACTCAGCTTAATCTCTGTAACACCATCCCACTAACAATGCTTTAAACAACTTCCCTGCTGGAAAGCCAATTTTACAACATGTGGGAATTGCTGCTTTCAGAAGGGCTTAACTGTATTCTCCAGCTGAAGAGCAGCATCGCATGTGGCCGTCCCTGGGGAAGCGGGTCCATGCTGCGGGGTCACCTCCGTGCGAAGCTCATGAGCAGCGGCTGTGAGTTACAGCGGGGCCGTGCTGATGGAGGACTGCACCCCGCCAGGACCAGAGCACAGAAGAGGTGGAGATTAGGGTCCGGGATGGGCATGTTCTGCAGGGAAACACTGGAAAACAGCCATAGGATTAAGAGAATAATAAAAATCCTTTGCAGTGCTGAGGCTGCAGTCTAATTAATTATCCCTGGTGCACACATGTGGACACAAGCAAAGGGGTGGGAATGAGCTGAACGTGGCCAAGGGTGAGCTGGCAGGCCTGTGGCAGGGCTGGGAAATGACCACCAGATCTGCCGAGTCTCTACGCGTGGTCTCAGGAGGAGTTTGAAGCTTTTTTTGAAGCACTGGGTAGAGCTGAGTGGGAGCGGGATGGGTGGACGGGCACGGCACCCACGAGAGGGCAGTGGCACCATGCACTCGCGGGCGTCACCGCTCCGCTGGAGACACGCTCCGCCGGCACGGCAGAGCTGTCTGTGGGTGACATGGACCATTTGAATAATGCAAAATAGGGGCTTGCTGGAAAGAGAAATGGCATGTTCGTGAAGTAATGACCTTCAAAGAGGTGGAGACTTATGAGTTATGAACCCATTGCTGCACCCCCCCACACTTCCTAGCTCATGTATAAACTTATGCAATGATTTATTTGCATCCTGCACGAAAACAAATGGATGTTTTACATATTTATATCATAAGATAAACCGGTATTTAAACTGATCAAAGACAGCGGCAGATCTGGAGGCGATTACAGCAAGTGTTTTCTTAACTGAGGTCACGATGCACTTTGTGCGGGTGAGGCTGCAGATCTGCTCAGCACATGTTAGCGCACGATGAAGGTCAGCAGATAGAGGAGCACACTGAAAGTCCTGGCTTTCCAAGAGCACTGGCAGTTCAAGCAAAACTGAACCTGGCTCCCTGCATCAGGCCTTGGTAATTACAAGTATTGGTCAGGGGGATAAATATTGTACTGTTTGCAAAATAAAAAATTGAGTCCTTATGGAGTCTAAAGCCTTTTGTCTCCAATGGAAACAGGGTGGCAAGTGTGTCSAGCAGTTTCTGAAATCTGTCTTGGGAGATGCATGGATTACCAGTGTCCTGGGACTATGATTTCACCAGTTCTCATCCATCAGCTGAGCTGCGGTAACGCGCTGGACACATCCTCCTGAGCCACTGTAAGCGGAAAGAAACACCGTGCAGCAGCACGCAAGCTGTCTACAACCCAGTTGACAGATGGTAACTTGCTAGCCTGTAGCACCTTGATTGCTCGCGATCAGCTATCAAGTGTGATAGATTTGAAGGGTGGAAAAAGTAATTGCCAGATTCAGAGACATGCAATGACTTCTTTTGGTATGGGATAATGCTTCTGCAGTTTTTCCAGGTGCACGTTCAAAATCCTCGTAGCCAGGGCTCTGATTTGAAAAGCTGCAAGCTGTCCGCAGCAGAAGAGACAGATGCTAAATTCTGCAAACCAGACCTGGCACACCGAAGGCTGGCCTTAGAGGGATTTTCCTCTTTGGCATCCGAGGTTACGCGCTTAACCACACTACTGGTCGGGCGCCCCTGTGGAAATGGGCAGAGGATAAAATGGATGTCACACTTTCACTTGCAAAGCCTTGCAGTGACTGTGGCTGGGCAGAGGCTACAAGATCCAGGGATGACCAGCTTGCTCCAGCCTGCCAATCTCGAAATACTGTATCCCCCACCCCACAAGCTGTGTGTCTCCCAATGGACACAGGCAAGGAGACTTTCCTAACAGCCACCCCCATGGGAAACCCAGAGCAACGCTGATGCATGGTGCATTCCTTGCCACTTAACTAAATGTCATCACAGTGTGTTTTATTTCTGTCTACTCCCTTTGAAACAGCAGCTTCCCACTCCCATACCGAAGCCCGTGGGCCAGCAAACTCACAGCCTCCCAAAGTCTGACGTTGAAAGAGCCAAGCTGTCCCTGTAACAGGCAGTCAGGAACTTGCCTTCTCCTGATTTTCCAGCCTTGCAAAGCCACATTGTGACTTGCCACCCTTTCCACTCAGCGTAAATGACCGTGCAGGCCCAGAAGACGAAGCCAGCCGGGATTTGCAATCCCTCAGAGAGGCAGATCTGCTCTGGGATTTCACTCCCAGAGACATCTGGGTCCCTCCTGGCCTCTGCAGAACCCGATGACAACGGCACGACACACAACTGCGAACAAGCTGCCAGGATGGGAACATTTCTCCTTCCGTTTAATGTGATGTTGAAATTAAAAACGTATCATTATCTTCCACCCCCTTGTCATCCCGTCTCCCTGCAACTAATTACCTTTGCCCTCGCTCCTTTTGGCACCTTGGTTGCTGCAGGGAGGGCAGCGTCTGCAGCTTGCGGTTGTCTACATGGGGCACGTCACATTCCCCAAGCTGCAACACCCCAGCGAGCACATCCCTAATCAAGCCCATGTGTGCCACACAGAGGACAAGAGGCTCTCTCTCCCTTTCACTTGCTCCCTCCAGCAGCCTGAGCGTTCATTGCCATCGCTTCGATGTCAGTGGGTGTGATGATAACACACTCACCGAGCTGGTTATCAGCCTGTCTTGGGTGGGATAGGAACATTAGCAGCTGCTGGCTCTGAAGGGTGGATTTAACCACTGCTGATGTGAGGTCTGCTTTCAAGCATGGAGCGAACAGACTCGCTGCAGGTGGAAAACTCTCTGAGAGGCTGAGAGTTCAGAAACAACGGGAATTTTTTGCAAGTCTTTTCCTTAAGTGCCAATGAAAGTGACTACAGGGCCATAGACTCGATGCTCTGACCGCTGAACACCTCGGTGATGCTCTGGGATGGACGAAGCCAGCATGCCAGGCAGCAAGCAGAAGACTTTGCTAAGAGTTGTCTCCTCTCCTCTGAAAAACGTCCCTGAAAAACAACAGAAGCCTGAGAATTTAATAGAAAAGCTACAGACTTGTCTTTTCAGTTCCTTTCAGCAGCACGAACAGGTTGGAGCAATCTGTCTCGCTGTGTATGGGTCATAGTCTCTCTAACACAGAAAAGTAATTATCTAGTCTATAAAGGGATTTTGATACAAAATATGTGAAAGAACTAAGACTTCCTGTAGCCAAATTCCTGCATAATACATAAAAAGGCAGAGACTTCAAACAGCATCTTTCAGAAACTTTCCAGCAGATAAATAAAGAGCTGCGCTTTTAAAGAAACCAGGGGAAGTGGGGCTGCCACACAGCATTTTGCATCTTTTTTTGGGAAATTTTATGTTTTGCACCACATACACTCACTAAGCAGGGCTCCCTACGAGTTTTAAGCAAATTCATTGCTGGCGAACAGGTTGCATCCAGGCTAGATGCAGCCATGATTGGGGTGCAGAGCTGCCACAGCCTCCACCCCACTTGACACGGAGCATGTTCCCGATGTGGGACAGCTAAGAGGGGAGCAACAGCCCCGTAGGGCAGCGTAGTACTTCTCTTCCTGCATCCTAACAGCTCAGGAGATCAAAGGTCTGCGTCTTCAGACAAGATATAGCATGGGCAAAAGCAAGACATGTTCCCCTACTTGTAGCAAAATCCTAGCATTGACTCCGCATACGTCCACCTGTCCATCTCTACCCAAAATCCTGCTTCTGGGGAAAACCCCACTCCTGGTAAGCGCTCAGGTCAGACTCCATCACTCAGACATACCTTGGCCTCTCTGCTGAGGCTTTCGGCAAGGGTCCGTGTTAGTGCTGATGGTTTTGGTGGTGTTGCGTGAGATGGACGCTAGCCCTGTCTGAACTGGATGGAGGCCAGCCCACGCAGCTTCCCGTTAGCCAGGGCAAGACCTTTGCAGGATCTGCCCTTGCGTTTCAAAGACTTGTATCACCAGAGTACATCGGCACAGCCTGCATTTAACCGATCGCACAGAAACGCCGCCCGACCGCAGTCAAACTGGGATGGAAATAAACAAATGACCTAGAAGTAAAAGGTTTCACATCCATTTTCCCCAACCAATACAACTCCCTTTAATGTATACTTGATCAGTCTCCGTGTTCTTGGCAAGTCTAGTCCCGACTTTCCATCTGCATCCCCCAAAACCTCTGTAAAGCCCTCGGAAAAGGACAGATTTCATCATTCTTATCTGAGCTTTGTAGACAACATTTATCTTCTCTGACAGAAATCAACTTGGTTTGCGAGCAAGAAGACAAATTAAAAGGCCACGAGACCCAGGAGGGCCTGGATTGTTTGAGCTGGCGCATTCGGGGGGTGAAGTCTTGGAGGTTAGCATTTGTTTCCAGTTTGTCCCTTTGCACGTGGTGCACCGAAACCATTCAACACGTCGGCGCTTGCGGGAGACTAAGCAGGGCCAAGCCATACACAGAGTGCAGACCTTCGGGGCTGCAAACGTGACATTTGCAAGATGGGGGCTGCAAGCCTGCCCCATCCCGGCAGCCCCCCGCCCTCCCCGCACCGCTGTGGCTGTCCTGTAGCCACGTTTCTGTTGGCTCCYGTACGGCTGGGCTGCAGTACAGGGATGAAATAATATTTGGACATGCTAAACGTTAACAGCAAGGGTTCGCTCGCAGTAGCGTTGCGTGCCGGCAGGTCTCTCAGGGTTTTAGGAAGGAGATGAAAGACCATTCGCCCCGCTTCACGGGTGGAGAAATGGTTCACAGTCCAATATTTGACCAAGTAAACCAGGCTGTTCTGAATAGGACCCTCTGCCATACAACGCCCTGCTCAAGATGGGGAAATGCCACCAGAATGGTGGAGCAGGTCCCTAAAGCCTCAGGCCTGCTGTGCACTGAAAGGCAAGAGGGGTTTTGAAAACCTCATTTCCACCAGGTTTCTGGCAACCCTGGGCTGTAAGAATCAGTCCCAAACTGAGCAATGAGGGAAGCAAACAAATCCCACGCTGGGCGTCATAAGGTCCAGATACATCTATAAGCTGGGAGAATGCAACGCACGTCAGGATTCAGACAGAGCTGAAATCTCCCCATTTGTGGAGTAAGTGTGGCAGCTGCTACAGGGACAGCAAGCGAATCAAAGCAAATTCCCTGCCCGAGATGGAGATCCTGGTTTTGCAGACTCGTTGCAGTTTCTCTAGGAAACACTCTGTCCTCCCCCATGCCGTGCACAGGCTGGATTCTGAGCAGAGAGGGAGGAGGGACTGGTCTAGAAAGGTAAGAGACATCTGATGTGCTCCCCGTGCGCTGTGCATTGGTTAACAACTGTGTTTGCATCAAATACCTCTTCTTGGTTTACCCAGAGCCTAAGCTGCTTCCCTCAGCAGGAACAGACTCAACACCCAGCTCAACGGAGGAGTCCATTGCAAACTCTGTGATGTGCCAGAGATCTCCAGCCAGGCAAAGCAGCCCAGTCTCAAAAAACACAGTGTCCTGCCATGGACAGGGTGTCTCCACTGACCTTACTCTATCAAAGCTTCCAGGTTTTGTTTGCTTGAACTCTTAGTTTCTTCTTTATGGTTCCCTTGAGCTGACATACTCATCATGGACTATGCTCCAGAAGTGACCCATCGCACTGAGATCAAATGGCCAGACAGACTCTGCAGAGGCCAAGACACAGAGCAGCCCAGCCAGCGCTGTGCAAAACAGGTCCTAGGAGGTGGTGAAACCAATTCACAAGGAAACAGCCGAGAAGGCTGCTCTGGTTGTAAAAAGCCCCTCAGGAGAAGTTTCCAAGCACGTTATTTCACATTGAACAGAGCCCGCTGAGCAGTGGAGAAGCCTGGGGCTGAGTTTATCCCAACGGCAGGTGCAGCGACATGGACCGCACACCCCACCAGCCAGATCTGCTTGCACCGAGCGCGGAGAGGCACCTGGAGATTTGGCACGTGTAGCCCAGCAGCACCAACGTGGTTTTGCCTCTGGCTGAATTCAGCCTCCAAATCCAGTCATCCATGGGGCCTTCCAGTGAGAGAGCTGCTCCCTGCCTAACGGAGAAACTTTTTCTTTTTCTCTGCAATTAAATGAACATGTGCAGAACTGATCCAAGAGACCAGTTCACTCCATGGGGTTTTTCTTAACATGCTCACCACCATGGTACACTGGCTGCATTTCGAGTGGCACATGCATTTTGCTCACAGAAAATTCGGTTGGTGGATTTTGGCAGCAGTTTTCCAAAGACCTGAAAAGAAGCAAGCACCAAACACTCATAAATTGCAATAGAAGTTAAGCGCACAAACAACTCAAGCTCCATGGAAAATCCCAGCTGTCATTAGTAAGAGATTGCTGGGTGTCGTGGAGATGCTATTCCTCCCTGTTGTGAGTTACCGCGCACCTCCCGCCGAGCTCACGTCTAGTAACTGTCCAAAGAGTCCAACCTCCATGGACAACTTCAAGCAATCAGGAATATGGGTTCACTCTCCACCATCCTTTGAAGGCAACCATCACTAGCCACATTTTTCACCTGTTGAAGCTGAGATACAAAAATTGTCGACGAGCAGCCTCTAGTGTAGGGCCAGTTAAAGTCACAGCTTGAGGGCTTACCCTTTAAAACGTTTCCAAGTAGCCAACTCCAAGCAGTGGGAGTTCACCGCCTCTGAAAATCACACTGTTAGAGCCTGACTTAACTCCCCAAATTAGAAGCTGTTTCTTTTAAGGAGGTGACCTTAAATGACACACTCAGCGCAACGCACTGAGTCCATCACAGAGCCAAGACTAGACTCCAGCTCTTCCGGTTTCTGTTCCTTTCCCTGATCCCACAGTCTTTTTCTCATGTTTGGTCCCTTACGCACTGTTGTAGCAAGAAGCCAAAGGCTCCACCAGCACCGACAAGCTCAGCTCACTTGTGTTCAGTGCAATCCCTTCCCACCCCGCCTGCTCATGAACCTCAAACAACTTTCACAGTGACGGGTGATGTCCCAGCCCCTGACTTCAACCCCAGGAAAATTCCTTCAAGCCAGGCAGCAGTTTGACTTCTGTAGGGGCTTCCATGGGCAGAACTGCCCAGAGGTAAGAAATTAGCTGCTTCCCTGAAACAAAAGCTGAACAAGACAAAACAACTCTATATAAAAAGCCGCAGTTGCCATCCACTATTGCAGAAGCCTAACTAAAAGAAGGAACTATCTCAGAGGCAGAAAATGATTGATGGTGACTGCAATTACACAGAGGATGAGGCTTGTGGCTGGGGGGACAGGGACCCCCCGGAGAACCAGTGGTCCCCTCTCTTGATCTTGCAAACAGCTGGGATGATTACAAAGTCACATTGGCAGGCACCGCTATTTCCCATCAGATAGAAAATGGGGGGGATACTGGAGTTAGCCCTTGATGCCAGCCACATCCCTGGCAGGCGTTTGCCCAGCATTAGCGGGAAAAGCTGAGGGAGAAGGTTTGCCAGGATGCGCAGTGGCTCTGAGTAAGGAGCTGTGTTCATAACTTGCTGGCCCAGCCAGATGCAGGCTATAGATTTCTTGAATGCTCCTGGGAAGAGCAGCCCTGCTGTGCTTAATGTGGAGCTGCCATCAATTTTAATGCTATTTTTCAGAAATTCCCACTGATGATGGGAACAAAACCCACATCCTTTCATGGCAAAATCTCCATCCATTAGAGCAGCAGGAAACGATGATGTACGTTCCTAAGGAACAGAGGCCCTCTTTACATAAAGGGCCCGGGAAGAATAGAGAGAATAATCATCACAGGGTTGGAGAACAGACTTAGGGGTGTGAGTTGGGACCATGATATTGCTCAGAAACGGTAAAGCCAGAGGGATACAGCTTCTCTGCAGGTAGGGAACATGCAGCGCTTCCCGCTCACTGTTCTCCAATATTTTTTCAGGTATGCTGGAGGTAAAAAAGTGAAGCGACACTTTCGACCTTTTCCCATTTCTTACAAAGATTTCTGCAAATATATGATCGTCAAAGCAAGCACAACCTGAGTCTGCCCTACCCATCTGAACTAAACCAAGCATCACTTTGCATAAAAATTACCAAAAAAAATCTTTATCTTAAAAAAATTAACCCCTATTCAAAGTCCAATCACCGACCTCAACAGCATCATCGGCAACTTCATTCCATTTCCACGATACTCCTTGTGTCTCCCCTTCCCACTGCGTCTGCTTGCCAGGGCTTACCTACATCCTCCCCAGTGCTCAGGGCTGGATTCATCAGATGGTGGCAGCTCCAGTGGTGCTGCCCCGGCGGTGCCCAAATTTAGGGCTTTGCTGCAGCAGGTCTCAGCCTTCCTCCCTCCCGCGTGTGCTCTCAGAACCCACTTCCCAACTGCTTGGCAGGCCCCAAGGAGGAATAGAAGACACAGTTCCCCCCTCCTTGCCCCAAGAATTAATGCCTGGAGCAAAAGAATAAACCCATGCTTTCTCTTTGGGTCAGCGTGGTCACCGATACCCCGTTGCGCCCAGCACTTGAACTGCCAGCTCAGACCAAGTCTAATCCTGCAACAAACCATTTCCAACCTCTTAGAGGCGTAGTTAGGCCTTATACAAAGACAACCGAGGTGCGTGCACAAAACTTTCCACCACCTGTGCTCTGACAAAGGGATGCCAAGGCTGAGGAGTGGGGACTGTCTCTCTGAGGGCTGGGCAGGACTCTGCCTCGCTTTTGCTTTTTATGGGCTTTTCTCATGTTGTTTGAAATTTTGGTTTGTTTATCCATCTGTTTGTAATTCTGCTGAGGTTTGGGTGTTTTATAGTTAATGAGAAATTGCTTTATGCACCCCAAGCTATTACGAGTGGGAGAAAGGGTGGGGGTTCTTGGAAGCTATTGCTATGGACAGCTGAGCAAAGCAGATTTCCTACAAGGCCCTTTAAGTTTTGAGTCACAGCGCTGGGGTCCTCCAGAGGACCTTGCAGACATCTCTGCTCAGCACAGATGCTGTCCCCATTTTCCTGCTTCTTTTACTCAAAAAGACTTGCAGCAGGGAGCCCGCTCTCCCACGCAGACATGCAGCATCCGTCCCTCCCACACTGGCCAATTTAATTTACCCCATTGCCACGTGGCTGGGGATGCTTTCGCATTGTGCATTACCAGTCCCTAGGCTGCCTCAGGTTTGTTATAGGCCCCCAAAATGACCCAACACTAGACCCGTGCTATTGTGAAAGGGAAGAATTCATTCATTTTACTACAATACAAAAACTATTACTGTGCTTCAAGATGGGGTCATAGGAACGGAAAGACATCCTCAGCAACCCACGCACTAGTTTGGCTCCCATTGGCTTCTCCATCTGGATCCTACCCAGCTGAAAAACTGTCTGGTAGCTCACAGAGCTCTCAAAGGAGTACTGGACCCTAGTCAAGTCCTTATCCTGGGTGTTGTATCAGCACAGTCTGTCCTTTTCTAACCATTTTGTCCCCACGGATTGCCTCTTGATTCAAATCTCACTGCCTGTGATTTCCTCTACTTCATGAACTTGGTACTGAATCAAGATATCAGCTTCTAACTATTTGTTGAAGGATTAATTCCTCTCACTGCCTTGCTTTAGAAACGTTCGTGCCCCTCGGTCATGGTTAGACTGAGTCACTTTCTGGCCAGACACAAGCAAAACTCTGCTGAATGGACAGGCAAAGCCAAAGGACCAGCTTGGTCCTAATTTGACTACAAACAAATCATTCATCCACTGTGAATGAAGTGTTCCCAACAGAGCGAGGGGGAAAGGTTCAGGCTTTAGTGCACAGCCTTTATGCATTGAAAACTGTCCTTCCCACCATGCGAGCACTTCTTATAGTTGTCACCCCTGTGCTTTATACAGCCGTGTAAGACAGCAATGACTTTGACTCACTATTTGCTCAGGAGAGATGCTAGATATGGCACTAATACAGGAACTATGGGTTGAATAACCTCAGATTTGGGGTGTTTGAGATTGAGTGACTGGGGTATTTTATTGTTTTAAAATCAGGCAAAATGCTGGAATGTAATCCATTGGGAGCAAATCCCTGGGAGGCGTTCACTGCTGGAAGGGGCTGTGGAAGATGCTGGTGGGTCTGAAACTCTCCCTTAGCATCTCCAGTGCCACTACTGCAAGGGTGGAGGAAGAGGAGATGGAGGAGGTCGCATCAGCTCTCTGTGCCTTAGTGTACAATTAATGAACCACTTGCACAACTCYATCAATGCGTTTATGGGTTCTGGGCAACAC
This sequence comes from Phoebastria nigripes, assembly GCA_035582835.1. Classification (NCBI taxonomy): domain Eukaryota; kingdom Metazoa; phylum Chordata; class Aves; order Procellariiformes; family Diomedeidae; genus Phoebastria; species Phoebastria nigripes. The sequence continues at coordinate 2,357,270 of JAYKAV010000667.1, forward strand.
AGGTGAAAGCACTGCATCTCAAACAATAACATACTTAAAATGGTAAAAGCACATAAAAGCCTTAGCAATGCTGCCACAGAGTTGGAGGGACTCTCCATCCACAGTTCAATGAGGGAATACTAACCTGGCTTCATTTTAGCCACCACTTCTGTAGAAATAGGGCATCTGGGTATACCAGAGTTATTACAGGAACAGAGTTAAGTCATAAATAGTAGCAGAAGCAGAAAGAAATTAAGAGGTGCAGGCAAAGAAGAACAGGCGTGCTTTCAGCTGAGATCTGGAAGGAGACTGGGAGATAAAGGCAGACACTGCTCCAGAAGGCAGAAGCAGCAAATAAGAAACGCTGGCACATGCTGTCACCTGCTATCTAGCTCTTTTTGGAGTTGGTTGGGTTTTGTTTTATTTTGCCAGGAATTAATAGGACAAAAGTAGAACCCACAGCAACCCACCAGTGAAGCGGTGCTTTGCCCCAAAAGTGGGAAGGAGACAAAGCTAAGGCACCTCCCTGCAGCCCAAGGCAAAAACCTCAGGGCTGTAGAGCAGCCCAAGACCCCTCTTTTCCCAGCCCTCCCCGTACTCAACACTACTGCCATGACACAGCCCATATATCAAGCAGACTGATCAGCATCAAGGCAATTCATGGTTAATGCTCTGTTCAGAGAGCAGGGCGGGCTATGGTAAGGCATGGTATGACTGGCAGCTGTCACCGCTGTGGTCAGGCTCGTCTCTGAACCTGCAGCCCCTGAAGGAGCCAAGGAAATGAAGGATTCATCCATCCCCAACTCATGCAAAGCCTGCTCAGCAGCCCTGGGGCTTTTTCCTCCAGGAGGTTCCTGGCAAACTGTCGGCAAACAGAGGCAGTAACGGTGGGTGGAAGCCAGGGTGGGCCCTGCATGTTTTGGAAACCATTTTTCATGGTTTTTCTGGGGTGTTGAAAGAAACCCTTCATTCTCCGTGCCTCTGGGAGCTTGAGAAATACAACAGGGTGCTGCTGGATCTCTGGAGCTAATTAAATCCAAGCACTGAGCCTCAGCAGTTGGAGAAAGCTTGCTGAGCTTTATTGATAAGTCAGCATTGCATAGGTGTCAGCTCAGCAGTCTTTTCCCGGCTCACACCGAGTGCTGCAATACCCCCAGAGGATCCGTCTCTGGATATCAAGAAGTCCAGGGCAGAAATGCAATGGTTTTTCCATACCAGCAATGCCTCAACGTTGTGCCCAGGCTCTGAGCCCCACTGTGCTGTCACTGTAAGGATGGGGAGTGAGATGCCATCCCCAGTGCCGGGCTGGCAGTCAAGCAGTGTGGTGCTTGCACCAGGGGCAGCTGAGCCATGCAGATCATGGGCATGACCCAGTGCTTGCAGCAGGGAGCGGAAAGACTGCTATGAGAGGTCAGCACGTGGCTACTTTGAAGAAACTGGCATCAATGATTCACCAAAATGAGGTTTACATCACAGCCTGGATTTGACCCCTTGTCTTCTGAGCCCCAGTCCTTTCCCAGGCAACTGTTCTGCCTTACACAGAATAGGAGCATGTGTGAAACACGAGGCTGTTTCRCAAACTGAATCCATCTGTCGGGTGTCCCAGCGCACCCCATTTTATCAAATAAATCTTACCCACATTTCCACTCACACTGAGCAAACGGTTTTCCAGACGGCACCAAAGAGGGAAAAAGAAATGCTAGCTGGATGCAGTGAGAGMGCTGCATGCTTCCCTGGACTTGCTCGTGTAACCTCCTGGTCTGCCAACTGGCGAGGGCTTTCGTACGTGAACGGGGGCAACTACAGCGGGACCTCCAAGTCTGTGCAATCGAGAGCAAGCGACTTGAAAAGGAAAARACAGAATTAATAAAACCCCTTTTGTTCTGCTTAGATCCAGCTGAGGGAGGTTGATATAAAAAGCACGGAGAACTGAAACAGAGGGAGAAGGCTCACTCGCCTGCGAGTTGTGTTGTTCAAATCCAGCTCACTCTCGGTAAGAAAACAAAATCTAAAGCCAAGACCATCCCTGCGYGGAGCTCCACACTCACATCCTCATTTGCATTTTTCCAAAAGATTGCTCGCTTCGTGCTCTTGCATTACAGTGCCCGAAAGCTGCAAGATCCACGTGTGCTCACACCCACCCATCGGAGTCATCCTGACTCACCGCTGGCTGCTGGTCGCCTGCCCCAGCCATCGGGGAGAGCTCGTGCCCACCCCGGGCCATCATGGCTCTTGGTGAGCATGGTTACCACAAGGCAGGAGCTCGCCAGCGGCCTCCATGGTTTCTCACTGATTGTTATTAATGATTTTTAATCTGATGCTAAAGAGGTGAGGCCGGCAGTGCTGTGGGTAACAGCTGTCTCTGATTAACTCTGCATCACAGAGTCATTTTCCTTTGGAAGCCCACAGCCAACTATAAACTCCCTTTGGAAGGCCTTGGTGCCATAGTGTGAAAGGAGGGGAAAAAAAAAAAAAAAAAAARAAAAAAAAAAAAAGTAAAAATCTCAGGAGGCGATTAATTTATCATCTGCTTCTTGCTAACATGTGTCCACAGGATGAACCCCTGTCACAAGACAGGGGGAAAACCAGCCTTTGTAAAAGCCAATCTGGAGATTTCCTCAATCCCTGAGGAAAACAAATATCTGCTAATCTCAGAGTCTCTGGGCCAGAGCTGAATATCCATTAGACTGGGTCAAAGCCAAAACTTCAACTCTAGTCCTCTGCTTTTACTTTTTGTGTTGGTTCTTTGTTTGTTTTTCAGTAAATGGGTGAACGTGGTGACTCCCTGCAGCACCGAATGTGAGTCTCACYGGCCCTCCCTAGCAGACAAACCAGCTTTCCACCGCTGCGGCGTGGCACGGGCTCCTCCTCTGCGACACCACGGAGGAGGTGTCGTGACGGGCGATGGTCCCTCTCCAGGGGGACCTCTGCCCCATGAGAAGACACACGTCTGCTGCAGCATAGCACGGCAATCCCCGTGCACACAACACACGACAAGATGGGCAGGGAGGACTCAACAGGGATTTTTATGGCCATGGCTTGGGAAACTGTACATGCTTTGTGGCTTGACCCACAGGCTCTGCCGGAGGTCAGACATGGCACTGCTGTCCTGACACAGCCACTGCTGCCACTTCTGTGCCCAGGCCAGACACCCCACGCACCCGTCCCAATGCTCCAAATCTGGCCCGGCAAAGCACTGCGGAGCTGGCCCGGCTCTCCCTTCCCCCTGGCCTGGGGTCCYGGGCTGCCCAGCTACCTGGGCAAAGACATGAGGCCACCAAGACCTCTGTGGCTCGGGCTGAATTTTAACAAAGGTCTCCAGAAGAGAGAAGCTGGTGATTAACTCCTCCAACACATCTTCCTCAGCCCTCTGAGAGCCATGGAGATCTTCCAAAGCAGTAATTCCCCAGCGGAGCAGACCACACAGGTGTAACCAGCTGGAAAAGAGGGCTTTAATTTTTACTTTTTTTATGGCGTTGTTTTAACCTGCAGACAGTAATTCTAGGAGGGGCAGCTCATCTCCTTACGTTTCCTTYTGCCCAACCTTAAATGACATTCACAGAGATCGAGAAAACACTACTGCAAGGACATCACCAGGGGTAAATGCTGAATCTTCACGCCTACATCCCAGGACAGATCCTGCAGTTGCAAGCAAAACAACAAAAAAAACCCCAAATCAAGCGAACCAGAGATTTGCCGCTTCAAAGCTGTAATTTGTCCAGCTGATGACAGACTCAGGGATGCTACAATGCGCCTAGCATTTAAAACCTCCATATGGAAACCGCAAAGGGCGACATAATAAGCCAAGACCCCTCTTCTCTTCTGACATCATTACACAGGAGCCAGCTGGTGAACACATATTCGCATCACCGACCTCTGGCGAACAGCATCAGACTAACTTYGCCACCAATTTGACGTTACTTTGCTAAAACCACATGAGAGTTTCCCATAACTCGGTAAGGGAGGGTGGGCATCCGCAACGGGGGATGCTGCTCCCTCTTGCCACCGTCATGAACCGTGGAGTCCAAGGCGTGAAGCCCATAAATGTGCCAGCTCCGGCATCCACCACATCATGAGACCAGTCTGATAACCTCATTCACTCATTACACGTGTCACAAAAGTGTCATTTTTGCATGAAATTTTAGTTCATTTTTAACACAGCAATTGCATAAGCATTTTTGCATGTGGTTAGTTGTAAAACCTGGCCCAAGGTTTCCTTCAAAATTGCTAAAGTGTTATTTTTTTGGGGGGAGGGACGTTGTACACACTGAAAAAACAGACCTATACAAGCTTCAAATAAGTCTTTTTTTGTCCTGCAGACTAAAATTATTGGAGTTTAAATCACTCCTATTTTTTGCAATAGCACCTGGGAGAAGGTTTAACCCTCTGAACAAGCACTAATTTAAAAAAAAGGAAGTTTATTAGTTCTATTCTTCAGAGGAATATAACTCCTGTATTATTAACAGCATCAGGGATTATTAAAAAATGGTGAAAGCAAATTAAAATCTAATTCTGTTCTCACCATTTCCTGACCTCTTATGCTTTTCCTATCCTGGAGTGTGAGATGTTGCAAAAGACTGGAGCGATGGACAGGGCATACGATAGGAAGGGGTCTCTACATAAGGTGGGGAACATGCCTTCAAGTGCCCTGCCACTGACAACTGATTTGCATTTTCCATTTCTGCTTGTTTTCACTTTCTTGTCCGCACACGCTGGGGAGGGAAACAGTGGGAGTTCCCAGAGCCACAGCAAAAGGGTTTGGATTTTCTTCCCGTTCACCTCCTAATTTGCATTTGCATGAATTCCAACTTTTTTTGCACTTCATTTTATAAAATAGTTTCCATAAAACAGACAAGAAGAGAAAATCCAAGCTCTTGTTATCTGAATACAGCCGTTGAGCATAAGGAAAACCGAGCATTATGAAGAGACATAGCAAATTAACTCATTCCTGTTAGAGCAGAAACCTGTCATTATTAGATGCAGCATCATTAAATACAAGAAGCCTAATGCCAAACTTTAGCAGGAGAATAATTAACACCCAGCTCCTTGCACGCTTTCACTGGTGTTTCTGTTTCACCCTTTCCTTTATGATATGGCCAGCTCATGCAAGTTACAACAACCGTTTGTAAAGCACCGATTACTTATCTTGCAAGATGCAAACAAACAAATCCTCATCTTCCATCCAGAATGGTACAGAGGTAGTAAATAAGGGAGAAAGAGATTCATCTGCTTACCTTGTTTTTTTGAAACACCTCTGCATATCCCTGTGAACGCTTACTTGCAGGTGATATTTATTCTCCAACAGGTAATTTCATATGCTGTTGCAGTTGCAATGTTTTTTAAGAGGATGTGACATAAAATCAACTAACCTTGAACTACTGTGGGCTGAAAGTACAGGTCACTCTGCAGATCTCTCATTCGTGAAGGAAACCTTTCTTTCCAGTAGAAGAACAAAACTGCCTGGTGAGAAGGATCAGAATCAGTTTATGTGTTAACACGCTTTTTCTGGGACATAGCTCCACCTCAGACATGAAAATAAAATAAATAAAGGGGGTTAAGAAACAATTGGAAACAGTTCATTTCTATTAAATTCTACAGGATTTTTCCTGTGCCGTTGTTTTCAAGATGTGTCCGATCTTATGAGATCAGAGACACACAGGTGCCCCGAGTTTGGTGAGCACACAAAACCCCTTTAATAAATCACACGTGCAAACTCTCTATCATCTACACACGATTGTTTTTCATCTTTTTGCATTGTCAAAACAAGAATGTTTTCCAGGGAAGATGCCATTCCTTTTAGAAACGTCACATCTGTGGATTGCTGTAGAGCATGAGAGGTTGCTTTTCTCAGTTACTTTCACAGACCCCATGACAGTAACCCATAAGCACCTGAAAGTCCACTGCTGGCAGGCGGATCTACAGCTACGTACAGAAAACCTGTGTGAGCATCAGGTCTCTCCAGGATATAGAGCATGTGAGAGAGGATGCAAACTCATGCTCTCATGGATGTGTCTAAGCAGCCTCTGGGTCATCCAGGGGAGTGATGGGGAGGACTCTGTGTACGTGTGTATGCAGGTATTTGGCATTTCTCTGAAACCTCAGGTTAAATTCTTAAGGAAAATCACTCTGTACAAGGCTGAAAGGTATAGCCCCTTCTGCCCCTAAGTCTTCCTGTCTTGGAATATTTGCAGACTAAGATGCTATAGCTGGTGATTTGGGGCTTATGTTCAGTTTGTCTAAAACCCTACAGAAAACCATAAAACCTGGTGAAAATAAATTTATACTCTAAAGCAGAAGCCGTATTTGTAAAAAAAAAAAAAAAAAAAAACCAAAAGAAAAGTATTTTCCATACAGTCCTTTTTCTAATCTACTGCTGATGTCTCATCTGAGTGAAGAGCTACTTTCTATCCTAGATACTTTGGGGTATAAATGTAGGAGCACTCTGGGTTAGGAAAATGGCTGCAAAAGAATATGCCAGCAATAGGAAACCTTCAGCCTGATGTACCACAGTCAGCCACACTTGAAAACAAATTCGTCCCATCCAACCATCCAGCTGGGGCAGTCACAGAAAGGCAGAGGATGGGCAGGGAAAGGAAACAATTCGAACATGGCTTTTACTTGCCTGGAAAAGAAGAGATTAGTAAAAGCCAGTTAACAGATGAGGAAAAGGTGCTGAACCACCTAGAATAGCCAGGGTGGCTGACAAAAACAGGTTTAAGTCACTTCTGTCAGCTTTTATGTTCAAACTGAAACAATTTTGGGGGTGTTCTAAAGACAGCCCACAGAAAACATCCAGACAAGCATTTATTGCAGCACTTATCAGCTCTGTTTGCACTAACACTTTATAGATGTTTCTAGCTAAGCCTGCAAAGGAAGCCTATATAAAAAGGGGCAAAAGTCAGCTGCTTCTCTCTGTGCCTAAGTTTGTCATGAAAAAAACCCTTAAACTAATGGGTAATTTTAACTCTGTGAGAAGCGTAACTGGAACACAGTGAGAATAACAGAGATGGGATTCATTGCTCACTGTCTCAATTTAAACTTGTATATCCATGTCAGAGGAAGCACGTGGGTGTTGTTAGGACTAGGGCAAAATGTCCCCAAGTTGACAGGGACAGACCAGAACACAGGAACTGTCCCAACATTCCCCAACAATTCTTCAGGGGTGGTATTTTGCTCTAGATGTGTGATTTTCCTTGATTCCCCATCTTGAGCCGAGACTCTGGGACCATACCCAGCCCCCAGGTTGTAACTGGAAACATGTTCCTCCACAAACGCTTTGACACTGGGGTTATTCCCAGTCTCACACCTCCTACTTTATTTATAAAATCTGGTCACCCTCTCAGTCGAGCAAAAATTACCACACGCACTTTGCTGCTGTCTGGAAAAGGATGCTGTGTGGCTTTCCTCCTTTTCTGTAGGGAATAAAGGGAAGGATTTGCTTTGTGTCCGGCCAACAGCTAAGTACAAGGTCCCTGCATCGTCTGGAAATAACGATTAACAAAATCTCCTAGGGAGGAAATGATGAATTCTCCCAAGCTCACCACCCCACTCTCCTCCTCCTCTCATGTGCCACTTGCCTTTCTCACTTGCAAACCATTTTGAGGCAGGGGCATGGGGGGAGCAAACTTCCTGGGGTCCTGAGACAGACCACAGTGACAGCACGAAATGCTAAAGCGGCGTGACTCTCACAGCCTTGCTTTCTGGCCCGAGGCCACCGAAGCAGCTGGAAAGGAGTAAGGTGTTTATTTACCAGGATGATTATGACTTTGGTAAGGTAAGAGAGAGGGAAAAGGCAAGAAACCCAGCCTGCAGCCCATCTCGGAGGGGAGCTGGGTCTCGAGGGCAGCAGCGGAGGCCCCCCAGCCAGAGGGCAAAAACCTCAGCTGTCACGGCACTGCAACCCGGGGAGCTGGCGGCTGCCACGGGGGAGGATCCGCTGCCAAAGGCAGCCTTCACAACAAAAGCTATACGAAGCAAAACATAGAGTGCAATTAAGGTGCACTTTGGGAAAACAGAAAGCTGTACTGGGGGACACTGAGAGAGCAGCCAGGAAAAGCCAGGGCTGGAACTGCAGGAGACTGCTAGGACAAAAATAAGCATTATTTAGTAGCCAAAGAACTATTTTCCTTTCTTTTCTGTGCTTATAAAGATTATGAAAAACAGAGTCTGCAGAATGCTGTGGAGGTCAGAGAGTTAACCCAGGTCGCTTCTTGCTCTTGCTGTGTATTCACATGTATTAACACACACACAACTTTTTGCATGAAGTATGGCCTGGTGAAGCCCCCTTGCCATGACCCCAGGGGCAGATGAGAAGCAGCGTCACCACATCCAGTGTTTGGAGGGTATAGACAGAAAGGACAGTATCTGCCAGTTCCATAGCCCCTTTTGTTCAAGAAGTCAAGGTCGAGACCTAAGGGCTCTATCTGAAGTACACCAGTGCGAGTCAAATATGAACTGGTTTCCATCTTATCAAGGCTCCCAGAAAGCTGGAGAAGTAGTGGATAAAAGGCACGTCTGACTCTTCCATTCTGGTAATTGCAAGCAGTTACTCATAACAACCTTTGCTGAAAGAAAGTCATTTAGCCACTGACGTGACTACATCCAGGGACAAACTGGGGGGAAAAAAGTGGTAAAACTGGTGTGGAGCCTGTATCTTCTGACTCTCCTATCCATTTTCCTTTTCTTTCAGCACCCACATCACTGTGTGGCATTTGCTTTGATCGTTTTTTTTTTTAATTGTGTAATCACCAATAATAATTTCTATGCACTAGGACTTTTAGGCATGCTTGTAAAGTGATTTCCTACCCCCGAGAGACCGTGCAATTGGATACCTTGTGCGCTAACCCATGAATTTTATCTATTTCAACATATACAGGGGCCTGAGGCCTTGAGGAAATTAATAATCCAAACAAATTCTGCTGAGGTTTAAAAGATGAATTATTTTAATAACACTGAACTTATATTGGATTCTGGTTTGGAGACAGCTCTCTGCAAAATCAGGCAAAACGTCTCAAACGAAGAGGGATTTGACCAAACTTCAGCTCAGTTGTCACATAGTTTTCTGTCTCCCTTCCCTGCACTGCTGATTAACAAGATTATTTATGTCTAAGCACAAGTTCAGTCTCTTTTCCTTATCCAGAAGCTTGTTCTTTCCATGAGTTCCAGAGAAAAATGAAAGTTAGTGGATTAAAAATAGAAGAAAAAAAAYTGCTATCTCAAATGACTTTTGCTTCTGGCACTTCAAGAACTGTTCCTTGTTTTGTTTGCTTTGCTTTATTTCTTGCCTTTTTGTCTCCCTCTTCTCAACAGCAAACTGCAAAGGTCAGAAGCTACCATGATACATATGCCTTCTGCAGCAAGAGTTGCTCTGCAGTACTTGGCAGACAGAAAAACCAGACAGTTCCTTAAGCGAGGTCACAATCCAGCCTCGGTAAGGTCACCACTGAGCACCACAGCGTAAACAAGACATGGGAACCCTGAGTCATAGTCTGAGTGCAACAGAGCAGACGATTCTCCCATATGGGTATCAGATGCAGAGCAACAAGGGAAGGTGCACATCAATGAATAAATAAAAAAATAGGTAATTGAGAAAAAAGAGTGGATTTTATATCTGGCTTCTGTGTGGAAGCAAGTCATCAAAGCATCTGTGCTGCAAGGGTGAAGAGGACCTCAGCTGTTTCACAGGGTTTTAGAGAGGAAACCAAGTAAAACAGCTCATGGGCGAGAAAGAAGTTTCTGAACTAAGAATAACYTGCCCGGGGTCTTTCTGTGGAAGGTGAGGTTCAGCCATCATTGCTGGAGTCCTTTATAGCTTCCAGTGTGTTTTATCCCAAAATGGATCACAACCATTTTCCATACAATGCTGCAGCTACGAAATACAGCCACCACGGTGGCAGAGGACAGCAATCAACTGACCAACAGGACAACACACTGAAGTTAGTAAGAGAGCAGGACAGGAAAGAGGGAATTTAGAGTTAATGCTTTTATACCCCATGATCTTTACCAGATACACTATGAGACAGGGTGTACTTCAGAACCATTTGGCAAACATCATGGGTGCAAACGCTAAATTTAAGTTTGACCTGGAAAGAGCCACGCTACAAGATGTTTGGCGGCCAGTATGACTGTATACCTTTGTACAAAGGGCCTGCTGTGGTGTGAACCTGCAGCTTCTCAGGTGGCTAAAAGCATTTAAGACCTGCTGTTTACCTTGCCTAGTAATTCACTCACACGTAACAACATCAAATTTCTGCCAGGCATGCCTATGGTACAGTGGTAAGAGACTCAGCAGCTCTCCCATGTGCATGAAAGAAAGAAAGAAATGTGTATTTTCCTCTGTTGTTCTTTGCTATATTCTACAGGTGACAGCCCCCCCACAAGCCCTACCAGAGGCCTTGTCCTTCTCAGATGCCTGCCCACACCACACACATGTGTGTGCTTGTGAGCAAGCATGAATTCAGCAACCAAATCTATAGAGCAACAGATCTGAAATTGTAACACAGACAATGCAGAAAGCTTCTCTCTCTTGCTGTTGGACAGATCTGGTGACCTCCATAACCTCCATGGTCTCAGGGAAGTCAGGCTATGGGTGAAAGCCAGTGTTCATGAAGGAGCTACCCATCAGTTACAGCTGAGCTACAGTAGCAGCAGCAAATCCCCTGGCTCAGAATTGCTTTAGTAGTTTCCGAAGGTAAAGATACCATAAAGCAACACCATGGGAGGAAAGGGAGAGGACTCTGGCTTGGAGGAAGGAAGGCAATACCATAGGCTTAGCCAGCTGTGGATCAGTGATTCTTTTATGGCAGAAGTTGGTTTTATCTCTAGCAGTTCACTAGCGCCAAACAGTTACTTAATAGTTAAAAACTTGTGTCACAGTACATGACTTTCAAACAGTGTYACATCCCACAGCTTGAGCCCCTTTCCCAGTTGCGGAGAGTGAGCACTTGCTAGACCAGTACAGGTTTGTTTCCAGCCAGCTGCGGTGGAACGGGTGAAGCACAGCTCCAACCTGGTCCCTAAAATGGAAGCAGATGGTCACTCCAGGCTGCCAGGCCACACTGCTTCCCTGCTGAAGGTTACTTTTACCCAAAAGCACTTCCCCCCTCTCCAGGGCTCCCAAACAAAGTTCCAAACACTAAAAGAAACCAGTTCCCCCTGCCCCGGGCTTTCTGCTTTGGCCTCGGCCTGGCATGAATCCTGCAGCAGCCGTTAGGTTTCTTCTAGGAAAAGAAAAAGCCATCACTGGCAGATCCAGCTCCTTCCAAGCTCTCTGTGATGAAATAGCAGTTGCCTACACATCCGAGGTCCTCACCATTGTGTCTTGCAGCATATCCCCAAACTCCCACACTGCCCACTGGTCCTTTAAGGTCTGTGAATGAGATAACCTTGGCACAGTCCCCTTTGGCTTGTCTGAATTTCAGCTTTTCTAGGAGGAAAAAAAAAAAAAACTTGTTTCAAAAACCCTGCACTGAAAAGTACTACTGCGATGGACTAGTGTGACACCGGACTCTGGTCTGTGCCCAGTCTGCACAGGACAGGAAAGGGATCTATTGTATCTCCAAAATGCCGGGTCTGGGTCTGCACAGCAGTTCAGGATCTTAGCTATCCACATCTGTGATTCAGTTCTCCTACCTATCAGCCAAGGTAAGAGCTATCCCAGTGGCAGAAAGGAGATCCCAAATGCCGTCCCTCCATCACTGTCTCTTCTAGGATGACAGCAAAGCCCGAACTGGAACAGAAGACTTACACCTGAGGATGCCAATACTCATGTGTCTGTAAACGCCACACCTTCACATGGCCAAGTGCCTTACTGGGTACATCACACATGCTGGAGAGGAGAAAGACGACAGAAGTTCTGGGAACCATATTGCATGTGGAGGGGACAATGCTTTCGGTGGTCCTTGCACTGCCGCATGCGACGGGGCAGAGCAGGGGGGAATTCTGTGCTTTGTGAAGGTGATGAACACAGACATTAGCGTTATGAGCTCTGGGAAGGACATGTCTCCACAGGACAGCTGTATGTGTTTGATGTCCAGCCAAAGGTGTGTTGGCCCTCATGATGGAAAATGATCTTCAGCAGTAGTTGAAATCCAAACTGTGGTGTTGATGAATTACAACAATATATATCTGAAATACTTTCTATTTTATTAATGAATAAAGCAGGATCATGGAATGAAGATAAAAAGGGAATTCAGCTAAATTCAGCTAGTTTGTTAATTGAGTGGAAGCTTTCACAGCTTGAAGTGAAAGACTCATTTCTGGGAACACACGAAACTAAACCAAACAAAAAAAAAAATTGAAAGTGGATTGCGGGAAGCAACTCTATACTAGTAAGAGAATGGACTAGATCAGACTTAGAAGGGCTTAGATGATCTATTAATGATGAGAAGAGACACAATAATCATATAATGAAGCTGCTGGACAGTGAAGTAGGATGCCTGCATTTAGTCCCTTGTCCTGCTGAAGAGTGCACATTGTGAGATAATTGCTTCAAGTAGCTAAAGGACTAGGCTGGGAGTAGTTGAATGAATATAGTTGGTCTTGGCTTCATCGCCCTGCCATAAAAACAAGTGAATTTAAGACACAGGATAAAAAGAGGTAGCAACAAGTGCAAAAGAAATAGAAAGTTTATGTACATTAGCTGTTTATAGCAGGAGAATGAGTCACTATCCCAGCCGTTTTCATTACAACCCAGATTAGGCCTTCAGCAAATCCCCACCTTGAAACTGGAAAAAGCCTCTGTACATTGTATATAAATAGAAATTTTCCAGACACATGAGGACAAGAGCTCAGACTAACTGGACAGACATCACCCCACAATGTAAAACTACCATCAGGTTTTATTATTATTATTACTTAGAAATTGACCTTATTTATGGCAAATGTTAAGAACTAAAATAATGGAAGGGAAAAGCTAGGCATGTTTACATACTACAGGATTCTTTATTCCATACACTACAACAGGGTGCTGGTTACTGAAGATTGCCTATTCCCCCTCCCAGGAATCATGTAGCTGTATAAATTAAGAGTTCATCTGTCACAGGGGCAGACTCTGCTTGAGGTAGAGCCCAACAGAATTAATAACCCAGGCAAGGATGAAAGCCAGGACAGGTTGACTTGTTGCCCAGTGATGGTGATCACACTAGTCCGAGTCTAGGCTTCTCCCATGTGAGCTTTCTTGGGCACTGACATCTATCATTGCCTTTTATCCCAAGACTTGTGTCCCTTCCACAATCAATACAGCAACAGTCTGCTACTTCCAGGTTCCTTTAGTCCTGACTTCTTACCTAGAGGATTCATGCTTCCCTGGATCCAAGAAAACATCAGTGACAGAACGGACAGCTGCTATTGCACACCAAAAACGAGCCAAGCATGGAGATACTTCCTGAACTCGCAAGGAACCCCTTGGCTATAGCCTGGTTGCAAAGGGACTCATTACCCATAAAACTAAACTTCATAAAATGCAGCTAAAGGAGCTCTGGGCTTTCCCTACAAAAATACATGGGATTCCTGGGGGTGTCTGTGATCCCAAGCAAAGACCAGCAGCTGTCTACAGCTGCTCCCTGCATAAGCCATGCTTTAAGAAGGTCATGCATGGACTATTTGGAACAAGTTGGTGTGCTAGAAGGAGGCCTTATGCTAAACAACTCCAAAGAGCTGGAAGCAGATTTATAGGAGCACTAACCACAAGTGCTGCAAATGCAAGACAGTACCTCATGGCTTTGGTAGCTTTGATCCATCTTTGGTCTGGGATTTTTTTTTTTTTTTTTTTCAGTTTCTTGGCTCTGAGAAACTACTTTACCAACAGTAAAAGGCTATCCTGAGGAAAACCGAGTAGCAAAAAGCCTCACCAGAGCTGAAATCCACGAGAAATGAATCAAATGCAAAGCTGACGAAAATAGAGGACAATAGCATTAGTTCAGGGAAGGCTTCATAGAAACAAGAGACGGTGCTGCAATGGAAGCAGATTTTAAAGCAGAGGTGCACAAAACAGTATGGAGCCAGCAACAGGAGAACTGAGCATAAAGTAATGAGGTAAAACTCAGGGTTTGGTGCAGAAAGCTTGGTCTTGCTAATGGCACCTAGAGCTGGAAAAGGCAATTATTATGAACCACAGAGCAAGGAAAAGAATCAACAGATTTCTTATACTCATAGCTTACTGCAAGAAAAAATTCTGTATAGACAAAATAATTATACGAATACGTTAAAAAGAAACATTTTCCATTACCTACAAAGAGAGACATTTTTGGAGAGATGTTTAATGCCAAATATATTTCTGTGCTTGATGCATCAGCAGTGTTCTGGCAGGTGCCGTTAGAAAAATAAAGTGCATGTTTGTGGGCATTCAACACCCTCTTTGAGAGACACTTTCCTGAGCCTGTCACTTGGATTGAGTTCAGCAGCAGAGGTGTTTCACTGGAAAACACAATGTATTTTTGTTGGTGTATCCAGGAGGGTTCCAAAGTCTACAGAGCTGATGCCTACATCTGGGGAAAATCTGCAGAAAAGGCATGACAGAAAGCTCCAACTCACTTTGGAAAGAGCTGGAGCTGCTAAGCTAAAGCTGAATTCCACATACTGGAAATAAAGGAAAGATATCAGGCAGAGAAGAGTTTGGCAAGATGTACCCGGCTGCCACAACAAACGAGGAGATTCAAGGATTTCCTGGAATGATGATGTGCAAACAAAGCTGCCCTACTTCAGCGGCTCAAATTAGCAACCTGAGAGCGCTACTGTACAAAAAGCTGTCCCAGGGAACAAAGGATGCCGATCTTAACAGAGTACATGTGGGAACTGAAGCAGCAAGGCTTCGGTCCTTATACACTGTGATATACATCTAGGGAGAATATTGGCACAGTCTCCATCACCAGCATGGTCAAAATCAAGACCTGTGCCATGCATACCTTGGTGTTCACAGAACTAGTACGCTCAAAAGGGATGGGGATTTTGGCCACAGTTGGTGGTTATGTGTTTAAAAGCAGAAGTCCCTGCTTGAGGAAGACAGGTGTTATCTGCGATCAACCGCAAACCACGAACATGACTGGGATCCGTGAACATGACCATCACTGCTGCCAAAAAGATGCTGACAAGGCACTCCTGGAGAACACAGTTCTGTTTCAGCTATGAACACACAATTTGCCAAGCAGATAAAAATGCCTGGTTGTTGCGSAGACACACTCTACACTCCCTCATTTATTGCTCTGGTGATGCCAACAGCAGCTTTGCATATTGCGTTAGCAGCACCACCACCACGCCCTGTGCTCAGAGACCTGCTGATTGAAGAGATGGATTGCTATCTCCTCCTGTCTCAGGTAGGACCCCAGAGCAACACCCTGCCCCAGCTCACCCCCAGAAGAACCTGCCCACCCAGCACCCATGTTACCAGAAACAGACCTACCACATTCGGGGATCTCCTGCTCTAGAAAATTTGTCAAAATAAACTGGATAAGCCTCATAGCCCAAATATTTACAAAACAACGCAAACCAGTCTGTATATATTCTTGGAAAAAACACAGATTGCAAATGCCAGATCTATTGTAGAAGACGAGATCTCACAGGTAGGCACTGGCACTGGGTCAAGCTAGTACACTCCTAACACATCTTAAATCTCAATAGGATCTTTTGGTTTGGTGATGGGATTTTGTTTAAAAGCACCAGGATAACAGAGAGAAATGTTTTACGCTAGCTGAAATAAACAATCACATAGAAGTAGTAGCTCAGGATTGTCATGTATGGCAAAACCGGTCAAACAGGAGGACAAAAATTAGCGGTCTAAAAAACTTTTCACCAGAACAATGCAGGTATATTTTCATTAAGAAAACAGTGGGTGATCTGGATTATTAAATCTCTTTCCAYGATACAGCTTGCTGGAAGTTATGGCAGCTAACAAGATCGAGCTGATTTTTGCTAAATATGGCACTTGAAATAACAGTCCTTGTTGATGGGCTTAGCCATCTGTAGTAAAATCAGGATCTGGAGTTTCCTTTCTGACTTGCTCCTATTATCACCAGTGCAACAGGTTGGTATAAAATACCAAAACAGTGAAGAACCTACTAAAAAAAGCTATCGAGTCAGACTCTCATTTGAATGTTTATACTTTGTTATTACTATTGTTATGTTTGGCGAACGAAGGAGACTGTGAGCAGGGACACCTTTCAGAGGCACTTTCAAGACGCAGTTGGACGTGGCTGCAGTGCTGCCCAGACGCTCATGTTACAACAACGTAGAATGAAGCCCTGAACAAAACAGCTCTCTGCTAAAAGTCGTGGCTCAAAGTCATTACTGAACAGCTCAGCTCCTGATTCTGCCAGAGCCTCTTAAAGTCAGAGGCTAGAAAACATCATCCCTGGGAACGACCTGGTAGGAAGAGAAATTTTGGAAGATTCAGCCCAATGCCAATGTGTTTGTGTTGGTGAGGAATGTCATGACTGCAGCCGGTTGGTGTGACATGAAAGCATGCACACACAGCTCCTACATCCCTGCCGGGGAAATCCCAGGTGAAATGACAAGCACATGTCCTATGCAGAATGGGCACAGCAAGTCTGTCACGTCAAGGATACAGCCAACCTATATGCACACACTCTGCATTTGAAAAAAAGCACATGCAAGTCCAAAGCACTCAGAAGAGGTCTGAAAGTCTACTTGGATCTAGCTATCAGCTGGCCAGAAGTCCCAAAACAGAGGGAGGGAGAGCAGAGCTGAAGTCTCCTTTCCTCCCCGACACACCCACACCAGGAAATCTGCAGAGACCCTGCTGTCCAGGGAGGTGATGATGGTGATGGATCTGTGGCCTACGTGGCCTCCCAAATATTTTGTTGATAAGGACTCAGCAGACTGAAGTTGCAAGAAAGGTTTTATTTCAACAGATCAGCGAGTTTGATCTGCTCTGCGGGGCATGGTAAAGTTTTTAGAGCAGACTAAAAATCAGAACAAGGTTTCTAACCTGCAACCTTGAGTCTTGGTTTTACTAATGTGGGCTGACTACAAGCTACTTATGCTTAATCATAACATGTAAAATAACAATTTAAAAAAGACAAATAACACTGCTTATGCATTAATGACCAAAGTGGCTGAACTGGTGACAATCGAAACTCATGAATTAATTACTATTAGTCTCCTACAGATAGGTGCTAGGTGCTGCACAAGGACGAAAGGATGGTCCAAGCCTCAAAGAGACAGAAGGCCCATAAAGACAGGGAATACAGGGCAGGAAAATAACATAATATTTAGGAATAACATTAACATTTAGGCCTAATAGGAAGTAGTCTTAGCATGCCAGCAACTGAAACAGTCAAGATTTTCATGGTAGGCACGGAAAACAAGGCATCATAGGAAGGGACTAAAGGGCAAGAAGTAAAGGTTGTTTGCATGCGAAATTTTGTTCCTGTCAAGTGCAAGGGGCAGCACGGGGGAAGGAACAGATCTTAAATGAGAAACAGGATATAAGATGAGGACAGGCCAAGAAGGACTGCAAAAGTACAGACAAATATTTGATGCGATAGAGAAGAAAAAGCCAAATGAGAGGAAGTTTCTGAATGGATATGGTTTGGGCAAAAGTCAGTGTTCATCAAGGCCAAGAGAAAAGGATGTTGCATTAATCGAGACATGATGAGATAACAACTTGGACAAGAGTTTTAGCTGTGAGGAAGAAAAGGTTGAATACTTATGGCTGAAAACACTTAGTACAGGAACAGGAAAACAAGATGTTTATTGGCCAGAAATAGAAGGAAAATCTCTGTCTACCACCTGAATTGTATCAGCTGAGACAAGTCCTCCCAGGAGACTTTCCTTCCCCTCCCACATTGTACAGCTTCCTCCTTTAACTCTGCTTCCCTTCCCAGCTTTCTGTTATCATTTGGATGTCTATCTTTTCTTCTGCAAAGGACTTGACCAAGGAAAACAGAGGGCTTGTAAATCTGCCTGCCTGAATATGGCTTTTTGATGTCTGGATCACACAGACACACTGCTGAAATTTATGGTTTCCAAGGAGGACTGAGAAAGGGAGAAATTTATGTTAGGAAAATGTGACTGTCATCTTCGTTTATCTCCCAGTTTTGTAATGGAAAACAGGCATTTTACAAACACATACATACAAAGCCCAGCATGAAACAGTTTATGAACTCGAATGCATTAACCAAGAACCATTCCCTAAAAACGGGTAATAATAATATTAATAATGCAATAAATCACACACCATCTGTAACATCACATCACCATCCACCTAGCAGGGGAGAAAGCACCCCGTTGAGAAGCAAGGCAGCAGCATCTCTTTCCTCTTCCATCCTTCATTCTGTCTGTATCAATCAAAAAGACTTTGGATCCTTCGATCAGCAGACTGACCACAAACACCCCACAGTCCTTACAGAAGCTGTTGTACATTACACAAGCAGCAAATAAAATGTAGAGCTACACCAGATTTACCGAGGACGCTTCAAAGCCGCTTCAAAGTGACAGCTTCAGGAGAGCCCATCCTAAACACRTGGATTACCTGAAAACGTTCAGCTCATTACAATGAAGCAGGCAGATAACTAGAGCAACTCAAGCAATTAGCTGGAAGGAGTTGAGCCATTAAAATAGAAATGCCCAAATTTGTATATTAAAGAATACAGACAAATTTGCGTTCCCGCTAAATTAGTGTGCTTTTCACTCCTTGGCAGCTCCTTTGGAGTTTTGAATTTACGGCAGGAAACAATATAGATTATGCTTCAGACAACCACAGTTTATTTCTTGAGACTATTTGCAAGGAAACCTGAAACTTGCAGTAAGATAAAAGAGTATCTATTTGATCCGGTACCAAATAATTTGAATTCAAAGCTATCTCAATTTCTGAAGTTTACACCAAGCCATTTCAAAGTATTTAAACCATTTTGCAAGCGTTTAGACAGGAAGCTTTTCTATACTCACCCTGGAGGAAGTGGTGGCATTATTGATATATGTCCTGCACTACATTAAGTGTGGCTGTGGAGTTATTTATGTGCTTTTCCTCACTTCTTTTGACACAGGAGTTGATTGCAGTGCTGTATGATTACGTCTGCATCTCTGAATCTTTCTTTCTCAGCTGGAAAGTCTCAAGTTCCAAGCTGGGATTCCCTCTCCACCCCCTTCTCATGTACTTAACCCTCCTTCTGCTGGAAGTGTCTAGTAAACATCCACAAAAAGCTCTTAGGTACAAAGACTGCAGAGAAGCGGGAAGTGGGAAGGCAGCATGTTAACAGAAAAAAAAGTATTTTCTCAGAGCTTATTAACTCTGTGCTATAAGAAAGCTCTTTTTAATTACATTTTTAACTATGGACCCTTAGAAACTGGTCCCAAAAGATTAGGGATTTCAAGTCTTTTTTTTTTTTTTTTTTTTAAATTGTTTCTATCTTGAATTCTTTTTCTTATGATCTTTACCAACCCACCCCTCCTCCCTCAGTTCCCACGCCACCTACGGTCAGAAGCATTGTTCATTAGTAAGACTTTTGCTGTCAGCTACAAACAAGTATCTGTGCACAAGAACCTATCGCTTTTCTGTTTCACTGGTTGCAACCCAGTAAAATGCACTTCTAGCYCAACTCAACCCTCATACACTGAGAGCTATGAAGCAGAGGAGAATGTGTGCTCCCCTCTCCATGGACAGTTGTGCAGGACGAAATAGCTGCCACTGTCACCTGAATTCTGAGCCAAGGGCTTCCTATGTGACAGTCCTGTCACACAGCCAGGCACGCCTGCCACTACCCGTTCTCCGTCATCTTGCTCAGATCTGGGCAGACCAACAGAAAGAGAAACAGCACCCTACAGCAGAGTTCAGATTGCTCTGAAGGTTTCGAGCAAATCTGGCACACATAGATGAGCACAGCCATTATAGTAAAAACTTGCATGCTATAGCTTCCATTTACTCACCAGAACCAGCATCACTGCCACTGCCATCGTGTATTTCTCTGGACAAAGTAAGGACACGAACTGAGAATGGAAACTGAAAAGCTATATGCCCTGCCTGGAATGAAATGTGGGCTGTTGGTACCTTAGACCCAGCAGCTGCAAAAAGCAGGCGGGTGCTGCTGGAGCATATACGGTCACTTTGTGCTGCACTGGCCCAGTGGGAGCTATTGCCATCTCCAGGCTAYGAACTACTCCAGAATTTCCCCATCAGTAATTGCGAAGATACCTGCCTTGTTGTGCTGGTTTTGGCTGGGGTAGAGTTAATTTTCTTCACAGTAGCTAGTAAGGGCCTATGTGTTGGATTTGTGCCGGAAACAGTGTTGATAACACAGGGATGTTTTCGCTACTGCTGAGCAGTGCTTACACAGAGTCAAGGCCTTTTCTGCTCCTCACCCCACCCCACCAGCGAGGAGGCTGGGGGTGCACAAGAAGCTGGGAGGGGACACAGCCGGGGCAGCTGACCCCAATGACCAAAGGGATATTCCATACCATATGGCGTCATGCTCAGCYGGGGGAAGRAGRAGGAAGCGGGGGACATTTGGAGTGATGGCGTTTGTCTTCCCAAGTCACCGTTACGCGTGATGGAGCCCTGCATTCCTGGAGATGGCTGAACACCTGCCTGCCAATGGGAAGGAGCGAATGAATTCCTTGTTTTGCTTTGCTTGTGTGCGCAGCTTTTGCTTTACTTATTAAACTGTCTTTATCTCAACCCACGAGTTTTCTCACTTTTACTCTTCTGATTCTCTCCCCCATCCCACTCGGTGGGAGTGAGCGAGCGGCTCTGTGGTGCTTAGTTGCTGGCTGGGGTTAAACCATGACACTTGTGTCTCTCAGACACATGAAAACTCTGGTATTAAGAAGCTATTAAGATAAGGAAGACTGACTACCCTAGGTAGAATAAATATTAACTTATGCAACATGAAGTTTCCTTCTCATCCTTCCTCACAACATCTAAGCAAGTGATAGACAATGGTGTCAGTCATTGGCATGCATCGCTATGTACATTTGGTATTTCCATGTAGGTATCTGTTTCCAGCGCTGTTTCCAAGTACTAATGGGATTTCAAATACCTAGGGTGAAGGAATATCCTTGAGTGGCAGCAGACACTCCTCGGCCAACCTGTTTCGCTGTGGGATCTCAGTTGTGCCTAGTGGGGCTACCTATCATAGTACAGATGTGCGGACAGAAATTACACTATATACATCAGTGAGTTGTTGCTTCTATCTGCCCAGTCAATGCAGTCAGTTGTTTGTGTGAAAGACATGAGGTTGCTCTGAGCTTTTTTCAGCATGTTGACAAACTTTACTTAGGAATTTATTCTATTGGCAGCTGAGCCTGTTTAGTAGATCCAGAACAAGGGTAACAAACTAGTGACGGGTTTAGTGTTTCTGGGTGCTTTAGTGGCTATCTCCCTTTCACATAGCTGCAATCTGGAAGTAGGTAAAGTGCCTGAGATATAGAACATAAACTCTTTTTAAGATTTTCAGTTGATTAAAACTGAAACCATAGAGAACAGGACTGGGAAAAGACCCATAAACTACAGAAATAAGCACCCAAGACCTACACCAGAACATTGCTAAACAACAGAGAAAAAGAGAAAATTCTCATCAGAGAAGAATGAGCTTTCAAGCAGGCCAGTGATGGCCATGAGAAAACTTATTTCAAGGTGGAACTTGATACCTTCATGAATTACAGACTGCATGACTCAACAAAAATGCCAACCTCTGCTGCTGTCTGGGTTTGGTCTGCTCAGTTACGTGGCACTGAACAAAGATGGAGAAACTGCTCCCCACATCTGTTTTCATGACGCAATGTGATGGGCCGCAACAAGAGGTAGAGTGTTAGAGAGCATGTGCTAGTGCTTGGAAGGATACTAAGTTAAAAAAAAAACAACTCCGGTGTCTGGCTTGTGTGTTTTATTCTTCTTTAACTAACTACCAGATTTGGATCCTGGAAGGAATTTTTTTTCAAGGACAGATGGGCAAGAAACAGTTTGATATCTCCCACCTTCACAGAGTGCATGGGATAGTCCCATTCCTAGGACTATCTGGGTATCTTCTTGTTTCAAGTTTCAGCCACTGCAGGACACCAGGACATCAGCAAAGCCCACAATCTTTTATACTTTTTACTTGTACATTTTAATTTTATGGCTTTTGAATTTAGGATATTTCATACATTATCAGGTTGTGCTTTACGTCATGTGCTATGTAGGGAGAGATTAGAGGCAATGTCCTCTGAGTCCAGGGAATGGACTTAATAACTATGGGCTTTACTGCGTGGATATATCGTTGTAAGACTGGTGAAGCTGCAGACTGTGGGAACCATGGGCACCCCCATGGGATAACCCTTGCACACTTATCACAGAGTGCCAGGCTGCCATAGGTCAAGGCACACTCCCATTACCGTCATGAGGCATGCCACTATCGTGGGGCTGCATTTGGTGATAGTCTTGCCAGTGGCAGCCAATCAAGAACAGAAGGTACCTAAAAGATCAGGAATCCACCTCTCTTGACAGTTTGTTCAATCATTAATCTTCCTTCACACACATTGTCAAATGCTGTGCCTCATTTCCCACCTGAATTTGACTGGCTTATGGTTCTTGCAATTCCTTCCCTGCCCAAACTGAAGAACTCTTCACTAGCCAGTGTCTTCTTCCCAAGAGCAACACTCCAATCAAGGGCTTTTACATCTTACCCTCTACTGGCCCAAATCTGCACATTGATTAAAGCAGCAAAGACTTAGAGGGACTCAGAGCCAAAAGCCTGGAAGGAGCACAAATCCAAGCACACACTTCTCTGTCAGGCTTATTTCTGTACAGCACAGCGAGCTCCGTACTGTGAATCGGATCAGTGAAATGACACAGGTAAAAACAAAACAAAAGCAAAACCACACACAAAAAACCTTCCTCAAAATACTCAACTGCTTACTAGCTATGAAGCTTTATCAGTGCCAAGTGTGTTGCATTTGCTCCAAGAAAGGAATTGGCATGGAAAACTATGTCAATCCATGCAAAGACATTCACAGAGGTCAAAGTTTCTTACGAGAATATTCCTACAGAAGTTGATTTTCTGGCAGAAAAGATTAATACCTTCCACCTTTTACAAAAAGTAGAACAAAGGGAAAAAATTATTTTCACTAACACTAAGGCGCATTCAGCCTTTTGCCACACAAGAAAGTTTCAATGAAAGCATAGGAAAATGTCAGAGGTAGAAAGTGTGGAGATGCACTTCTTTTTTTTTTTAAATTCTGAGACAGAACGTGCCAGAGAAGCTCCTAGTTTCATTACAATGGTCAATTTAACAGAACTCAAAGGAATTTCAGGCAGAACCCAAAACAGATGTAATCCCCTCCCAGACGCTTACAAACGATTTAAAAACATAGTAAGGTATAAACAAGACACAAGGCTTATAAAAATTAAAAGAAAAAAAAAAAATCAAAAGAAAAACCCAAACCTCTACCCTCCACCTTGCCCCTGCCTACCTCCAGAGCTGCTGTCCCTTGGATAAAAGTAGGGTATTTTTGTCATTATTGTATTTCAGAAAATGAAGAACTTCTCAATGTGAACCACCTCCCTGGGCTGCACGTTTAACTGCAGAAAGAAGCAAAAGGCAACCTGAATGAATGAAAAGGGAGGAAGGGATTCAAAACAAATCAACAAACTGTTCCTCATCTTTTCCTTGATTCCTCCCACCTCCTCTTTTACAAACATTTTGGCTTTTTTATTTCTCCGCTGGTTTTGCTGAAGAGAGCAGGGAGCCCATTAGAGCAGGGGGATTAAGAGAGTTGAAGTACGATTGAGTAATAAAATTGCYGTTAAATAACAGCAATTATGCAAGGCAGATGGCCCCAACGAGAGCACAGAGCATTTCACACACGCCGGGACGGGATGCAGAACTGAGCCCGCTCTGCTTTAGAAAGAGCACATCATTTGTGTCTGATTAAATCATACCAATTTGTGATTATTAGAGAAGGGCCGCCCTAAGAGGGTTATGACACCGGGGAGATGGAAGCAGGCATTTTGGGGAAGAAAGGCATCAAATGACAAGCTTAGCTGCTGTTTCACCTAGACTGGAAGTTAGCAGAATTGTCAGTACAATTCACAGTACCAGCTACTCGTATATTCAGCTGGGGACTTGCAAAAGAAGGCTTAAATTTTTGCTTCCACGTAGGAGCAGCAGGGGAAAAATCTGGTTACTAAACTGAAAATGTTGCTAATTGACGGCAGACACATAATTTCCAACTGTGGCAATTTTTGTAACTGTTAAATAAGCCAAGTAAGAGAGCTTCTTCCCTGTGCACAAGGTAATGTCTACAACTGTTTTTTCTATTAAATGCAGTTCAGAATCCAGTAGCCCAAGGGTTTATGATTTATTTGTTTTTAATTAAAGGTGGCCAGCCAAGCTCCTCTGGTAAGATCAATGCAGCAAAATGGATCTAGGTTTTTCATAACATTAAAAATAAATGCTATAGAAAAGGGGGAGTAAAAAACATATCGAAAGGAAGTGAGAAGAGGGGAGAGGTGACTTCTAGCACCAAAGCAGTAGGAGGTGAGCCAACCCCATGCAAACTCAAGCAACAAGACAGCCATATTATATATATATATACACACACACACCAAGCAAGCTGAAGTGCACTTTTCAGCTAGTCAAATGGTGCTGGCCAGCTCCCAGGTTTTTTTTCTGCTTTACCCAAAAAGCCAATGGTAAATTTAATATATAGTTCGTCAATTAAAAAACTGAATTATTTTAAATATACATACAGGAGATTGTTTTCCCTGTGATAATAACAAAAGAGTAAAGTCCCTTTGATTTCAGTGTACTTGCTTCAATTCTCAGATCCCAATATGACGCACTCAACAGCTTGGCAAGCAAACCCCAGTGCATCTTGAAAACAGAAATCCCAAACATTCCTTAAGAAAAGCAGGGAATCACTGTGGAAAACAGGGACATCTATTATTTTCCAATTAAATACCATGAATGTCCAGATCGTGGCACAGTGAGGGACAATAAACAGTCTGTCCTTACAGCTGGCATCACAATGTAGCATGGAGAGATGTCAGGCTAAACTCAGCTTTCCATCCAGGCTTTTGTTGATCTGTTTCACAACCAGACTAACTTTGCTTTAACTAGTATGAAACATCTGAAATAAAATATTCACTGGAAGATTATACAACATATATTAACTCACGCTCAACCCAAGCTGATGGACAGAGATGAAACTGGACAGTTTACTTAAACATTCAAAAACACAGATTAACCTGAGGGACCAGAAGAAGAACAGAACTTTTCCCAGTCTAACAAACAATTAAAAATATCCATGCTGATGAACAAAATCCTAAAAATATAATTTTCTGCCCAAAGTATAAAATTTTATTAAATATCATTAGAGGACATTCTTCCTTTGCAAAATGTATACTTTAAAAAATTGAATAGGAAACAAACATGAGAAAGCTGTCAAAAGAAGAATTCACATAAGTTTAAAAAAAGGCAAAAAAGTCAAACAAAGGAGACATTTGCTCTTGAATTAAACTTCGCATGTGAAGTTGTAGATGAGGAAAAACAGGTTTTCATCCAGTCCATCCAATTTATCATGCTGAAGAACAAGACTTGATTAAAAATCCCTTGGCACCTTTTGAAAGAGGAGGAGTGTTAACCCCTTGCCCTGGCCACACTGCATGTGAACAATCACGTCCCACGCACTTCAGCTCTAACTTCAGCTCTGCGTGACTCCTCTTGCCTCCACTTGCTGCACGGTTAGTTACTCCTGTTTTTGTGGGGTATAAAACAACCTCTAAATATGTCAAACCTTGTTTAGCAGAGAAATCAAGTATGTCCGTTTGTACCAGCGCATTAAAAAAGCAATCTCAGTTTACCCCAAACACCACTCTAACTGAATGACTTTCTTATTCCCGGCTTCATTCAAGGAAATGAGGTTTGACTGTCGAGTACCCACCTAAATCAGCAGAGCTTACAGAAGTGCTTTGGGATCGCAGTGAATGAAAGGAACTTTCTTATTTCTGATAATGGGAAACAGTTTTTGTTGAATTATAGTTATGGCTCTAAATTTTCAGTACTTAGATAATTAGGAATGCAGAAGGAATACTGATTGCCAACAGAAGTTTGTGCAGAATGAGATTCTACAGTGATTTTGGGGGGTTTTTTAGATATTGGTTTCCTCACTGTATTTTCTAACATGGAACTCCATAGCACTTCTGTGAAGTGGATAATAAAGCACAGGGCCACCAGAGCATACCCGTGTGCATGCCAGGATCTCTGTGACAGAGACAAGCACTAGAGCAACATTTTGGCCAGCATTCCTTGCTTTACAGGCAAACTGTCAATATTGAAATGCTTAAAAATGCAGCTAATGAAGGCATTCCAGTTTATTTGAGTCACAGAAGGGTGCTCATTTTTATAGTTTTATTTTGCAAGACAAAATATGTAAAACTAACRAGGAATGAAAGAAAGAAAAAGAAAAACAGAGAAGAAATAACCCACATCCTTCACTTTTTTTAGACCAATTTCTAGTTGTATAATCCAAACCATAACATTTTGATTAGTTTTTACATCAGGACCATAGAAGCCCTTAAGAATTCATGAGATGGATGCTCTTTCGGGTGGGATTCAAGATTAAATGATCTGAAAGGTCATTATAATGGTACTGTACTGCCTGTGCAGCCATAACTACATGTCAAGAATTTTAGTACAACATCAAGATAAATGGTGAGGTCCTGGCTATAGTGAACTTAATATCGAAAATAACCAGCGGGGCCAAGTAGAGTAACCAGAGGCTCTCCTCCCCCAAAGCCTGCATGCCTAAACATTATTACACAAAACAAAATCAAACCCATGAAAACAGTATTCTGCAGGTCACAAGATGAATTGCAAATAAAATATGCAGCTGATCCTAGTCTAACCTTACAAGAAATGTCCCCCTGAAGACTCTTGGTCATAGGTTCTCAATCTCTGCCTCTTGGACAAAAGCAGCATGAGGAGAAAAAGAACAGTTAAAAATGAGGATGTTAGAAGGTTTGCTGAGGGGAAAAGAACCTTATTATTAAAAAGGCAGAAGCTGTGAATAACAAAAGGAGACATAATGAGAACTCATTTCTAGCTGACCTACTGAAATGGTCAAACAGTCTTCAAGGGCAGAACTACTATCCATGGTGAAACAACACCAACCTACCTGAACAGAGCGCCAGGCAAATCCCTCAGTACCCATTAAGATTTTAATTCCTTGGGTTATTTTATAATACTTTTAGGATTTCTTAGTGTTATGTTGATATGTTATTGTTACAATAATCTCTGTATGAACATACTCTTCACACTTGCACAGAACCTCACAGACTCTTCACAGTCACAAGCGTTTCCTCGAAGGGAATTAATTCCTGAATCACTCTTCTCAGGAATGACTTATTTGCACATGACACACCCTGTGATGTCTAGAAAACACATAAAACATTCCTGAAGAGAAGACATTTCCTCCCTGGATAAGGACATAAATCCTCCAAGGACATAAAATCTACAGAAAGGGAACAGGGACAGGGATTACTCACAGGAATACCTGGCTCAAYGTTGAAGTCTCTTTTCTTGTAAGTATAAACATAGTGTGACACAGCTTAGACTAATGTAAACATTGACATAACACTGAGAAAAATTCACATCTTGAGGAACACGCAGCCTTAACATCTGAACGCACAGGAGGGTCTTAAGCTGCTCTCCTTACCTATTTATTTCAATTGATTTGTACACTCTCCATTCCACACTGGTGAAGTAGATTTCATTCTCTTGAAATCTAGTGAATGCTATTTCACTGCATGGTATGCCTTTACAATCACTTTTAGCAGAAGAGACTTGAGCATGCAGTAGTCTAGTGGCTAAAGGAAWCCTCTCCTGAACTCAATTTCATCTTGTACCTGAGCTGAAAAATGCAAAGAGAACAGAATTCTTAATTGCACCATAAAAGAAAGACAGATACCCTGCAGTTTAAATCCACGTGTGTTCCCCTTGAAAGCAGAAGGTACCCAGGATGCAGAAGGAAAGCTGGGTAAGAGTAAAAATTTCTGAAGAACACAAGAAAGCCGCTGTGGCCAATATGAATATATGAAGAGAGGGGTATGTGGTAGCACGCAGCAGCTTTGCCATCCCAGCTTTCTCACTGTCATTTCCAAGTGATAAATTATTATTAAACAGCCATGCTAAAATGTCCAGGCCTTGCTTTATTTTTAGGCTTCTATTTGGATGCCAAGCTCTTCAAACATCACCCAGTCTGAGAGACACTATTAAAAAAAGAAACTGAAGAGTAACCAAATTCTTGGCCTGTTGCAAACATTGTATTCAATAAGCTGTGGTTCAGTTTGCATTGTACTTGTGTGTCAAGAAATATCCTAAAGAGCAGTAGGAATTTACATGAAGTGTAATACTTACCAGGGACAACATTCCCAGAAATGGGGTGTGCTTAACCCTTCCTTTCATCAAAAAAAAAAGTTATCCTGAATTCAACCATGTAGAATTTGTGGCTATGCCCCATTCATTAATACATTAAATGCACTATGAGCCATATATTGACAATAACCATATAGCAAGTCAGCAAAACAACACCTCCCCCAGTAAACTCTGTATTTTTCTAAAACGTGCACCATTAAGATAATCAGGTTATAGCGAACATGTATCCTTTCCACTCAAGCTTAGCAAATATGAAAATGTAGCTTTCTTGAAATTGGTATCAAATTTCCCATAAGTTTCAGTGGAGAGAGGATTTCACCTTGCTGTTGCAGGTTGGATAACAAGATAGGTATCAGACTTTTGCAGCCCAGCTTTTTATGGATGAATCCCAAACTGAGGTATTGCCACAAACGGTTGGACAAAGGAGGTAGGAGGAACTAAAAGGGAGAAAGCTCAGAAGAATCGTTCACATTTTTAAAAAATGATTTCATAAATTCATTGTATAAAATAGGATTCGCAGACTCAAAAGCTTAACTATCACATTTTTCTTGCACTGGAAATTTACATAATAGCATGATCTAAGATTGATATCTTCCTTATAGACTTAATCTTACTTCTCAGTTTGACAGCAGAGCTTGCCAGATAGTGTCTGTCTTCAAATACTGCAGAACTACACTCTTACAGCAGAGTCCAGTCAAACCGTATTCATTCCTAAGGCAGAGAGCAACTTAGAGCTGCACTATTCATAAATACACATTTATTTTTCATTAGAAATGCATAATTACAGCATTTAAAAGCATTTTCCCCTAGAAAAGTAGTTAAGCAACAGTACAAACAAAATTGTTAGTCTTCTGCAAATACAGTTTTCATTACACTGAACAGAAAACACCAGCAAAAGGCTAATACTTGCAGTTATGGGATTTTTCTTTTTTTAAATATTTTCCATTTTTGTTATAAACACCATAGCAAATAAAAAAAGCTGTTTAAACAGTGAAAAATATTTGAGCTCTTGATCTTCTATATGTGGTAAAGCAAGTATTGCAAAGCAGCAATACACTTCCTAAGATATCTGCAGACATTCAAATGGTGTATTTCACAGAAGAAATGAACAGGATGAAACATTAATTTAGTCTCATGGTTTTGATTCATTAGACTTCTTTCCCTCTTTCTGAAAGAATTTTTTCTCTTTAAGTGTACCTAAGGGCAGGTCATGTATTTTTTCTGAAGGCCAGATTCTCAACTGATGTAGTGATGTAGCTCCGATTTAAGTAAATGGGTCTGATTTATTCCAGGTGAGGACAACCAGATCATCAGAACTCTGCTATTTGCAGGAGATGTTCGAGGTGTGATCATTAGTCTAATAGGCATTTCCATTCTCCTGTTGTTGCACGAAGACTACAGCACTTAACTTCTGACTGCGGTTCACCAACACCTCGGTTGACACAGTTTTCGCAATTCTCTTATTGAATTTGGATTGCTCCATGTTCTATCTGCATCTCTGGCTGAATTGCTGATTGAAGGGTATCAGTACCCTGCAAAAGGAAACATGGCATCAGTAAATCAATACAAAAATGCTTTCCATTGGTGTAGCCAAGAGAACGCGAACAGATTATACTAATATAAAGTTCTTGTATATACCAGTGCAAAATCTGCATGGATATCAGCTCTATGGCAGAGTTGAAATGGGAATACACTTACAAAGGCACCAAAAATAACATAAAGAGTCCACATGAAGACTAAGTAGACTAATGCCCTTCAGGCTGGAAAGAGAAGGCTAAAATAATGAAATCATGATAAGGATCTATAAAATCACGAGTGGCACAAAAAGAGCAAATAGAAAACAATTCTTCCCTCTCTCTTCCCAAAAAAGAACCAGCTCTAAAAAGAAACCAAATAAAACTGGTGTCTGGCACAACATGTGCCGAAGCTATGGAAGGACTTGTCCCAGCATGCTGTACGTACCGACAGCTCGGGGGTACAAGGCAGAGCTGAACAGTGTTACGGAGGGAAAGTCCACCAAGGGTGATCACAGAAATGGTAGTAGGGAGTCGCAGAGTGACAGAACTATTCTAGGTAAGGACACTAAAATTACCTGTTTGCCCTGTGCTTGGAACTTCCCCAGCTGGTGCAGGATACAGTCTAAAACTGCTGACTTTACCCACTGCAGGCTTTCTCTATTTTATGTAAAATGAGAATAGCGCTACTATAGTGAACTTTTTTCTCAAATACAATTCTTCCTACAGGCCTGATTCTACTCACTTTCCAAGCAAAAACAGTCCTCCATGAAAGAACTTGAAGTAAGCACAATTGACTTAAGCTTTCAGAGGAAGTCTCCTTAAAAATTACATTACTGCCTACCAGTAGTCTGACAATGCTGTGAAAGGATAATCCTATAGCAAACTGTCTTTTTAGCCAAGTTAGTTGGAGTAAGGAAAACTAGATTATGAAACAAACTCCATCTTTAGAGCTACAAGATGAATAGCATTTAAGAACAGCTGTATTGGCTTGGATAAAGTCCATCACACCCAATAAGCCTTCCCCTGATAGCAGCCAATATCACAAGCATAGATAAACTACAAGAAAAGGGCAAGAATTTAATGATATTTTCCTGCACACTCCCACAGAGTCCAGAGATCTGCCCTTGATGGATTTTCCCTCCATAAATTCATCTAATAGATGCTTTCTGTAACGCCCTGGATACAGAATTATTTCTGTGGCAGTACTTCTGTTATGAAAAAGTCTTACTTGAAGCCCCACTTTATGCTCTCAGCCTAGTATCTGCAAGGTGATCCACAAAGACACAAGGGTGGAAACTCAACTAGATTTCCTATCCTTTAGGTTTTACTATTTACTAGTCGCCACTTATTTATTCAAATGAAAATACTGGAGGTTCAAAATTATAAAGCATTGCTCCTAAATTAAGGTTTTGTTGTCAAATTATTTCTCTTCATCTCTCTGCCTTGTGGCCAGTAATTGCACACAGTTACAAGATTTTCTCCTGTTCAACTTCATAGGTAATTTGGTGTTTACTTAAATGTTCAATAAATTAGTGCCAAAGTGGTGAATAATTCTATCAGATTGCTAAATTTGATAGCAGGTAAGTTTTCAAGTGACCATCAAAGTTTTCTTTCCCATTGGAGGAAAACTGAAGTAATATAATTATCAAATAATAGCGACAACAGCAATACTGAATATTTATCCAACATTCAGACCAGAAGTAGAAGACTGCCCAAAGAGATCAGAAGCACGCTTTAGATTTGGAATTATGTTTTTTTTTTTTCCCAAATCTAACAACATTTACCACCAGCATATGAATTTGAGCACACAATTAATCCAAATAGTCTTTGCCATCATCACATTCTGTATTTCTAAATTTTGCAAGCTGCTATAAGAATGCTACCGAGACATGAAAACAAGCCAACTAAACCTAAAACCCCCAAATGCATCTGATTTCAAACCATGCCTCCCTCCGCACATGCATCTGCAATTTTATGCCAGCAAAACGCTGTTCATATATTAATAGTTTGTGTTTACATATGTGGTTTAGGGTTACTAAGAAATTATCAGAATCCTAGCTATTAATGCTTCTGTGTATAGCTAATTTGCAAATACAAAATCATGCATGAATACCCTGAAAATACTAAGTTGAAGTGCATATTGCTGTCTGCTTCAGCTGAAGTTAGAGAAGGGATTCATTTCAAAGAGTCTCACTCCTACCTTCAGCTTTGCATGTGCGGTTGCTTGCAAAGCCATGGCTTTCAAGAAAAAAAGGTCAGAAAACTGATGTCTTGTTTTCAGACATTAAATAAATTTGCAGTTGTGGTGTTTCAAACAAGGAATTTGTGTAGGGCATAGAATCCAACCCAGGTGGATAATAAACTCCACTTTTATAAGCTTTGATTCATAAATAGATTCAAAATCATTGAGAACATCTCAGTACCTTGGGCAAAGAACCATATGAAAACAGATAAAAGTGTCACTACAGCCTCACTGAGAGGGTTTTCCCTTCAGATAAGACTTTTCCCTTCAGATAAGAGATCTAAGATGAGTAGGACTATTCCATAATTCTAGCCAAAAAAGCTATTGGGCTATCCATATAACTCAGACTAATACAAGTAAACCAAGTTGGGTTCTCCAATTCATTAACAGACCCTTAGTTTTTAGTTTGTGTAAACTGAGGAAATATTTATGGCAAACTTATTTTTAGTCTTGTCTGTTTTTCCTTTCATACTCTTCTTATTTCACATTCCTTTTCTGCTTCTCTTCAGCCTTGTATAAATCTCTGTGGTTAACCACAATATTAAAACCTAACACGGTGCAAAGTGTCCCTGAACAAAAAAGTAACTCCTCTGGCGGCTGCCAGTTGTGTGGGAGGTGGATGCCGATGTTTATAACTGAACTCCGTAACCTCCTGCCCATCAGAGGTGGTAGCTGAGAAGGGAGGACAGGCACGAGGAACAGACCCAGGAGAAAGTCCATGGGAGGTAAATTTGAGAATTTCCCAGGCCTGGAGAGAGGACAGCAGCACGAGAAACACCTCTCACTACCTGACGCCTATATGCTTTATTAATTGCATGAGACCAGCAGTAGTTGAGGATTTATAAGAAACAAGGCACGATCCCTGTAGCAACACGCTTATTCTCCAGCGTACTATTACAAGTGACTATGAATAAAATATTGAGAAGGTTAGTGCAGAGAGAAATCTAGAAAAGAGGGAAAAACGACTATTAAGGGCTCATCTACACGGGAAGATCAGCGTACAGAAAACTAGAATGTAATCTTACAGCACAGCACGCTCACATGCCAAGCAGTCTGATCCTTTTTGGCAGGGAGCGTAATTTTTCTGAAAAGCACTTTGTAGCATCCAGGTGAGAAGCCAGTGTGGACTGGGGCAACTGAGAGAGTTTAGAGCTCTGGCCTCCCTACCTGCACCAGCCAGTGCAGATGGCACTTTGGCAATATGCAACACAGCTCCATCTTTTGTTTGAGGCCCTGTTTGCCACTGGGATAACTAATGTGCTCTAGCTTCATATAGAGAACTGATACRCAGATTGCCCTGCCCATGGAAGAAGCACTAAGCACTTGAGTTTCATGCACACAAAGTCTGGACATGATTCCCTTGATTTCTTATGCATTTCCCCCCCCAGTC
Organism: Phoebastria nigripes; assembly: GCA_035582835.1. Classification (NCBI taxonomy): domain Eukaryota; kingdom Metazoa; phylum Chordata; class Aves; order Procellariiformes; family Diomedeidae; genus Phoebastria; species Phoebastria nigripes. Next base: position 2,390,762 of record JAYKAV010000667.1, read on the forward strand.
GTCCCCCCCCAAGAGACTCAATATCCAAATGTTTGTAGCCAGATCAGAATTCTCTACAAAACTGGGTATGTATTGGACAAAAATCCATTCTAATATTGGCTGCTAAGGATACCATTATATTTTGGCTAGCAAGCAAAAGCTTATTTTTCACAACTACTTGGCATTCTCTAGAAAAAAAGCCCACTAAGTGGGGTTCACAGAAGAATGTGTAACCATCTTCAGAAAAATTTCTGACAACTGTTTTAAGTCAGCATTCTTGTGTTGTCACCAGTCACAGCTTCAAGCTGACGAGAAACTTTTTCTAGGCTCAGATACATGACTCCTCAGACTGATTTAAAAAGAAAAAAGATAATTCCTCCACTGTAACTGAGAGGATCAAGTGTTCACTTACAATTGCTAACATCGTGACTCCTGTGGGAAATCCAGACTGTTGATCAAAATAACTGGAAAACTGCTGTCAGAAAGGGAATAACATTTTTAAGAGAAACCTCAGTCTGAAAAATACTTTTTGGATAGATTCCAAGCAAGTTTTCTGCCCTGTTCTTTAACATGGCTCTCAGCTTTCAAGGATGCAGAAAAACAACGATGACCAAAATAACTATTCTCTAGAGGCACTGAGCAAGAACACAGAAGCAGGCATAGTCAAAGACCATTTATACCTTTAACAAAATGACGTTTCTTACTATAGATGATTTTTTTTTTAATGGTTTGGAAACAGGATCATAAATTCATTGGGACTGCAGTATTTGTGGATAGATATATAATTCACATGACAGATATTTCAATCAAGTTAAGTACATTCAAACGGCAAAAAAATATATATACATACTTGATTAGTCGCTGAGTGGTCTGTCACTGGTGTCAGCTGCACATATTGGACTTGGATATCACTCCCTTGGAGCGGGGATCCATCAACACCCCCTGACGCAGGCTCAGCAGAAGCAACAGCTATCAGCTGAGCACCCTGCAACACCTGCAGGGAAAGCAATGGAGAAAGCAGCTTGCAAACAACCACAGTCAGAAATGCATTATGAACCATCTAACTTAGAACAGATGCAAAACCAAAGACCATTAAAAAGAAACACAAGAAAATTTGTCTATCGGTAACAGTTGCTTTAAATCATGTGGGTTTCCGAGAGGACACGGTACGCATATGGAAAGATTCCCATACTAGATGCTCACTGCATTTTGCCTTGTGAGATTCATAATTCTGTTAATGATTATTGCAAAGACTAAGTGAGATAGACTGAGCAGATTACACTAAGAGTGTGATAATGTCAATAGCACACAACAGTATCACTGAGTAATGTTACATATCACTGAGTTTACTGTTACATAAACAGACACAGATCCAAGATACTCCTTCTCACAGCCAAAGGCATTCAACTTTTGACAATTTATTACAGTAATGTTTATATTCCTATCGTATATGAAGCTGTAGATTTAAGAATTACTGCTAATTAATGCTTACTCTAAACACATCTGCATTTGACTGGTGAAGACTAAGTCCCCTATAGGCTTCAAAAACCAAAGACAGTTGATCCACCTCAAAGTGCTTGCTTAAAAATGTTCTTGTGATAGACTAATTTTAGTTTACTTCTTGAAACACAAATCAGAATAAAATACACCTATATAAACAAGTCCCCAGTCTCATTTTTTAAATTCAGCTAAAATATATCTATTCAGTTTTAATTTCTATATGCTGCAAATTTTGTGTTTTTAAACTATGGTATTTGAACCGCAGCRAACAAAAGACATCTTTCAAACGAAGGAAAGAGAACAAAGAACAAAAATAACATTCTTAACAAAGGTTTTTCTTAACAAAGTATGATTTCTCAGCTGATCTGCGGGTGGGTGGCCATGAAGGAGTGGGTAGACCAGAATTTCTCTAGGGAGTGTGGGAGGCAAAAAGAGGTGACCTCCATAAATGACCTTCAGGGGTGTTGTCAGGATTTTATAGGGATCTTGGGTGTTCTGAGATACAGTCAGCATCAAACTGCAAAAGGATGCTACATTTTGTTTTTACAGGAGTAAGCAAAATTCTCTCGTCCTATGGTATTTGTTTTGGAACTATATGATACATACTGTCGGAACCACATCACAGTCTGTCCTATTGATTACCTGCAGGTCTTTAATGTATTTCTTCTCATTTATTTCTGAACTACAAACTTCAGAACAACTGTGAGTGACTGAACAAGGCCATCATTCTCACACACAAACTGTTTTACAACAAAGAAGCCTAAAACTTGTAACAGTACCAGCTTCACTGTTTTATTGTATGTTCTCAACTGCACACCTTCCAGTGCACTCCAAAAGAACTCCCTTTTATCACACACGCTCTGGAGAAGACCAAATAACTCTGTTATATGTTATCCTACACCATATCTACTAGATTCCTAGTGATAATCTACCTTTACCATCCTGCCTACAAAAAAAAAAAAAAANNAAAAAACCAGCAATACTTGTATAACATACTTTTTGCTGTCAAATTACACTTCCCTATTGGTTTCATGCAAATGGTTATGTGCTTTTCCTATTGTGTCTTCCTGCTGGATAAACTATTCGTAATTAAGCTTTCATTCACAAAGAAATGGGAAGCATTTTTATAGGATGTAATGATGAAGCTGAGCTAGTTTTCACAGAGGTAAAATGGAAAACATGCCAACATCAGCAGGGGCTGAAAAACCCAGGTGTTTATGAATTTCCATTGACAAGGTCATAGATTGATTGCTGCTGCTCCATTCCCCCCAACTAGCCAGATTAAAACCAACTCAGTTAAGCTTAAATGTGCTCCAATCCCAATTCAAGACTATAGCAGTGATAGCTACATACACTGTGCTTGGTTTCCAGTTGTATAGTTTGAAAAAAAAAAGAAAAAAAAAAAAAATTGATAAATTGGAGAGATAAGACATCAAACACTATAAAAATCTCAATTAGTATAGGTTTTCCTTCTTTGTCATGTCCTGTTTGTGCAGACCCCAAGGACTACAGGTTTCAGTATTCAATAATGGAAGGTGAGTGGCCAAGCAAGGCAGATTCATTTGGCGTTACGCCAAACTATTTGGGTTTTGCAAACCAGGTGACTGGCTCTAAATTGAATGTCGCACTGACATGTTTATTCTCTACCAATTGCCACCTTTGTATTTTTCTGTATAGCTAGAAAACATGTTAGGATGCTTGGAAGCCAGGAAAAGGCCTTTTTTCAAAATTAAGAACCATTTTGCTTCTTAAGGCTTCTCTTTATCCATTTGTCCATCATGCACAGTCTACTTAACACGTGTTTAAAATCACTTAAAAAAAAAAAAATCTGTCTGGACTTTGAAAACTAAAAGAAGAACAATCTAATGCTGAAAAAAGACTTCTTAGTGTTTTCCACTTAATACATGCTAACATTAATAGCTGTCTTAGATTTCATTAAATACTGCCTAGCTTGTTATTGTGGCATAACTGGCTATATAATCAGTCACTGAACAAATGAGAATAAAAGCAAGAACAGGGAAAAGATCCCAGTCTTAAATTAAACCATCTGACTGAACTTTAAATGAAGGAATGAGCAACAAGCTCTTCTTAATATCTGCAGAGTTTATATACAGCACTCTGAACAAAATTATTGTTTTGCAGTTTCTATTTGAATTACTGTACAGCTTCTGAAATTAAGATACAAATGGATGAGAATAGAAGGGGAGAATTGCAATCTTCACCCCCCCCYTTTTTTTTTTTTTTGAAAGGGATTTGGAAATAAAGCTATTTCTGTATTCTCAATGGCATAGTACCTTGTGTTTAATCTGCTGAACCGATGAGAGCATCAACCCAATCTCAGGCTCAGCCTGGAACATTTGATCCCACTTCATATGTCTGAACACCTCTGTCAAATGTGACACAATGATGACCTGCAGCTTACTAAAGATATCACTTAACTAATCACACTGTATTCATAAGATAACACAATTTATCATGAATCTCAGGCGTATCCAGATAGGAAAATCCAACTGAACTGACATTAAAAACAGCAATAAATTACATTTTCTCCAGGCATTACTGGAGATTATGATAAATTTATTATATTTCTGTCTTAGCTTAAAAACATGCTAAAAGTTTGTTATGCTGAAGAACTATGACTGATGTCACCCTTTCTACTTCTCACAAACAGCAGTATTGATAAATATTGTGTTCAGAAAAAGCCCAACTCAGGCAAATAGAGTGGCAAGTCTGGTTATGGTCCTTGGATTCTGCCTGCATTTGAAATTTTGCATTACTTAACATGGGATTTGTGGAGGAGCTGGGTAGCAGAGCCTTTCGCAAATGGGGCAGGTGTAAGTATATGGCTTTTCTTTGGCTGCTCACTTGACTTCCAGACCAATACTTTAACTTTGTAATTCTTACCTGCTCTTGACCTTAAAATAAAGGAATTGTACCAAAAAAAAAAAAAAAATCTGCCCTGAAAATGAACTTCTCTTCCCAATTCCACTGGGCTTCTCTAACATCCTGCCTTACTGGTCCAAAACAGGTAACAGAATATGGTTAAACTGAAAAATAATAAACTTCACTTCTAACAAAACTGATTAATTCATGCTCTAAACACACACACAGAACAAGAAGCTTGAAGTCACCCTTCCCTTTCACTTAGGCACAAAAGCACGGAGGTATCTGACATGGAGCATTGCTCAAGCTAACTCAGGCTAGTGAGAGTTCAAGCCAATGCTGAAAACGATCCTAAAAAAGACTGCCTTTAAAATAAACAAGCAGACCAAAAAAATGATTTTGTAAAATAACTGAGTAGAGTACTAGGAAAAAGTACGTTTGGTCATCTATTATTGCTTGCTGTCAGCGGTAAAAACTTGTCTTGACAGCGATGAGATCTTCAGCTCTTGCAGAGCCGGAGCCCGCTCTTTACATTGCACAATTATTTCCACTGCAAGCATAAGCAATTGCACAGCTGGAACAGAGCAGCTCGTTAAACTCTTCTGTTCTTTCAGCTTGCAGTTAGAACCACAGATACATGCTTTTCCCCAAATAGAAAACCTAGTGAAAAATGTTTATCAAGAAAAATCAGAATACTTTAGGAAATGTCTGTAAGATATTTGAGAATATCTTTGAGATGTATGTATTTGAGAATGCTTTGAAGCTACCAATACTCTCAAGCCCATTTTGTGACCTAGCCCGGTCTTTGCAACCCTTCACRTCCCAAACCTTGTTGCCTCAAAGATTACCACGTTGCACGGTGAGCCTGGTGAAGACAACTTGCCTAAATTAAAAAGAAAGCATGAAAGAGCCCCTTCCCTCACTACTCCCATCACCCTTCATAATAAGAAAATGTTCCCTAACACCTTCAGACAGAAATACAAATGCATTTCTATTAGTTTTGATTTTAAATGGTCCTAGAAATACTAGAAGGAATAGTATTTTGTTCGGATGTTTAAAATGAAGTGTGAACTCTTGGCATTGTTAGTGAACACAGAACCACAGTCTCTCKGACCAAACATTTATTCTCCTTAAAGCTCTGTAAGCTTTCAATGAGAGATACAAGAGCTGACAGATTTGATAAAATGAGCTAAGGGACAGACAGCTCCCTCCTACCCACTCAAAGCATATTGTGCCCATATGTACGTACTCTGTCCCTCCTTACAGCAACATCAACACAAACCCAGGCTTCCCAATCAGAATTGTAGCAGAAGCACAGACCCTTGCAGTGGTATCCCACTGACCTGAATCTTTGCCTTCCTCTTTGGTTTTTTTTCCTCCCCTCTCCACCTTTTTTCCTCTATCATTTTCTCCTCAAAGTCTTGATGATTTGGGACATGCAAGCTATTGAGCCTGAAGGTCCTGGATTTCTATTTTTCGTCCCTTCTTCAGTGAGATGCTTGCCATATAAAACGTAATAATAAAATTAGTAGTAATAATGAAAACCAGCTACTTTCTCTGCTCCCTTCCTTTCCATTTAAAGACTATTTTAGCCCATAACTAATAGTTCCCATTTAAGATTCAACTGCCAGGGCAGGAAATCAAATTTAAAAAAAAAAAAAAAAAAAAAAAAGATTAAAATGTAATAGGTTTTCCTTCAGTTTCTTCCAAAATTATTCAAGCATAGTTTCCAACCATGGTTCAATTCATATCACATCCTCTGCTGATTTTACTTATCACTGAGAATTATTCTTCCAGAAGCCCATAACTTAAAACTTTTCTCTAGACCCCAACCTTCAAAAATAGGTAACTGGTTTGGGATAGCTGAAGTTTGTTTACCAAAAAAGCCCATTCCTCAGTCTGGTCCTTGCCAGATTGAGCCTTCTAAAACACATTCTTGCTACTGTTGTTGTGAGCTTTTTTATTAATCTAGGCAAGCACATATGTTTGCCTACCTATAAAAAGCTCAAAAACAAGACATATTGGGATTTTGGTGTCTTTTTTCCATCGTTTCTTCCCATTTCTACTGCAGGAATGCAATAAAAGACGATGTTTCTTTAAAAAAAAATGGGGKTTTGAATCACTGAAAGAGTGGTTGTTTATAGAAGGTTCACATCTGAAAATCCTGTAACACTTATAGCCAGCAAGTAACCATTTCAGCAAATGTTGCACAAAAGAAATGAGTTGTACATAGGAAAAAGGAAAGATCTCAGTGACATGCTCTAGCTAAAACATTAATAAAAAGGACAGTTTGGGCCCAAAAGTGTAAGGATGGTTATGGGGTTAGATGATTCCTAGAAAACAAAAAAATTAAGAAAATACCTGCCTATCATCCTCCTTCACTGTCATTCATCAATGATGGCAAAACTACATGAATACATTCAAATAGCAAACACAGCTCCTTCAAATGATAAGAAGCTCTGCTGATAAACATGTTCACTTAAGATAAAACCCTCTAGCTGAATCTTTTCAGTCTTAAAGTTTTCTTCATGGAGCCTTAAGACTAAAAACATCCACTGTATTTAATGCCAAMAAAACATGTATTGAGTGGATTTACAGGCTTATAGATGAGTTTACCTGGGGCAACTAGACTCTATATTTAGGTGCAGAACTCAAAACTTTTTAGTATCAGAAATTAATGAGTTCCTTGAAAACATCAGAGGCTTAGACTAATCAAGGTCTCCATCACCTTGGCATTTACTAAGGAATCTGGAACAGGCAATGCAGAATGCCAAAAGAATGGAGCTGTATGAAAAAAAAACAAGATTTTCTTCTTTTGTAAGATTGTCTTTTGTAGTTCTTAATTTCACTTGATGAAGCAGAGCAAGACCCAACACGAGGAAACAAGTCCAGTATGGAGGATACTAAAGTATAAAGGAAAATTGGTAACATGATCTACTTTACACTCCATCTTTAAGCCATCAGTTCAATTTAACCAAGGTCAAGTGTATTGAAAAGCTCATATCTGATGGTGGCTGATACAAAGTTATTTTGGTGATTTTACAGTCCAGTTCCAATAAAATTAAAGTATTAACGTGACAAAAAGGAGCAGCAGCAAAGGACAGACTGACCTAACTGTTCTCGAAGAAGCAGACTGACCTAACTGTTCTCGAAGAAGCAGTCCTCCTCATGCTAAGATCAAGCAGCATTCACTGAAAACCACTGTACCCCTTGTGCTACATTTATCTATCCCATATGTATATAAAGTAAGAAAGCATATAGCCTGATGATGTGTTATCTTTCCAGAGAAATAAATTCACATTCAACCTGTAATTCTTCAGAACAAATACACAGCTGACAATATGGAGCAAGGATCACTACATATTGCTGCATACTTTCTAYGCTGTACTTAAAATTAAACAATAAGCATTTTGATAGAATTACAAGACAGTTTTAAGGACTAAGTTTTATCTTCCAAACTTTTCAAAATATTAACAGCAATAAAAGACTGGAAGTTCCTCTTCCAAAAAGATAAGGAAGACAGATGGCTCAGAGTGTTGCAGAGAATATCTGCAGCTCTTCTCTCTCGGTAACTAGTGATGAGAAGCATACAGAGGTGCGAGTAAGCACATGGAAGATGTAACCCGTCCTTTAGACCGTTTATTGGCAACCCTTTTTTAAGCAGAAGCCTCCAAAAATGTGAGGCCTCTCTTCTTTTTAAGGTGCATTTTTATGGCTGCTGTATGTCCGACTTCGAACTACTAAGATCACACTAAAGTAAAGGAAAAAGCCAAAATATATACCACTCACATTTTTTCCAAAATAATTACATATATTAATTTCTTATTTTTCAAGCTGAACTTGTTCTGATTATCATTTCATTATTACCAGCATCACCACAAGAGAAAAAAGCCTCTAGGCCGTAATGTGCACTCCAATAATGCGTTTCATATCCAGCCACCAGAGAGTTTCCAGTAATTCACAGGTTTTTCTATTTTACTGTTACAAAGGGCTGATCATTGTCTAGCTTGTCTTACATGGCATAAATTAAAGACCCTTTCACAAAGCAATTTCCATGAAAACCACAGCTGCTTTTTGAAGTATAACATCTCTTTTAGAGGCCATCCCATCTTTATTTTAAATACTTCAATTGACAGAATAGCATGGAGCACCTAACATACTGCCCCATCTTCTATGTCTTCTCATTACTCTCTGCAGAAAAAGGTCTGGGAGGTGCAAGACTATATTTTATCCTATCAGGCAGGCCACCAAACGTTCCTCAGTATAAAAAAATAATTCTGGAATATTTGTCCTTAGAAAAACACATTACTTTGCATCTAGCTTTATTAAAAGGCAGGCTGAGTCAATCATATCTAGTAATCTAGGTCAGAGTGTAAAAATGACCTGTTACTTTCATTACTTAGCATTTAATTACTCTGCCATTTACATATCACTAATTATTCATTTTCTTTCATGTCTTTGATTAAAATACTGAATAGCATTAGTGAAAGATATTTGTGGGAAAACAGTAGAAAATACAAATTGGAAGGCTTAAAGTTACATTTTTCAATATATCAACTAAATTATTTTTAGTAATTTTAACACTGGCTTCAATCATTTGCTATAGGGCTACATTTTCAAATGAGCAGAACAACGTGCTGGAACTATAAAGCAAATAAGTATATTGTCAATCAAGCTCACAAAAACAAGCTCATTTTTGATAAAATAATGCTGATTCACAGTAAGAATGCTAACATGTTTTTATTCTTTACTAATTACCTTCTAAACACTTCCTCTAAACCGGGCATATTTATTGAATTAAAAACACACTCCTTGTAATGTCTGTGCCCAGGTGGGTGACATCAAAACATAAAAGCAACTGACGCCAAAGAAAAGATTCAGCTATTAAGTCCCCTTTCCACTTGAGCCAGATACCAGGTATGGACTGGGCTATGCAGAGAAGAAAAGAGGAAAAAATAAGGGTGCTGAGAGACCCAGTGGTAATGAGGCAGCTACCAAAGTCGGAGTCCCTGAATCATGTATCCTGTTGGCAGTTTCCATCACCCAAAATCAAATTGCTCGACTCCACTGTCCTCAAATATTGCAGTGTTGTATGATAAGGGTTTTGCAGAAAATTACATGGCAAAAGCTTCGGTAACGTTAAGGTAATATATTCCCATTAATGTCCCAATATGTTTCTCTTAAAATAAAAGTATGTTTGATCTAAGGTAGCTGGAAACAATATAAAAAGGATCCACTGCTCTTAAAGATTAGGGTATCATTCTGAAGTTAATGATCTAGTTCATAAAGCTTTACTTAAGAGTCCTTTCCTTACTCCAACAATAACTTGTACCTAAATTTGCTATTTATTTCTTACATAAAATGTGCCAATACAAAAATAAATTCAGCATATATAAAAGTCTAATATATAGCAGTTCACAGAGAGAGGAACTCTCCTGCTGTGTATGTCTAAGTGTGCTGAATTGAACCATGCAAAATGTGACCTTAAATCTGTCAAAACTTCATTAACTAACACCCCTACAGAGTCATATAACTGAGAGCACCTCCTTTAAATTCCCCAAACTAAAAGGCATGAAAAGTGAAACTGATTTCAGCTCTACCGAGTGTGGAAAAATGAAACGAATAATTCCAGAGTACATTTTTATCAGCGGCATTATTTCCTTGCATAACAAATAATAAACCATCTCATCTGCTTTTACTTGGAGTATATACCACAGCACAGTTCTACTCAGTAATGTCTACTCTGAGACTCCCTTAATGCGCCCATACAAAACCTGGAGAAATGCATGAACACAAACTGCAGCTATTGTGGTTACTTAAACAAACTTTACAAAAATGTCCATCTTTCTGGCTACTGCRGTTGCATTGAGCTAGATAAGTGATGGCAAATTGTGGCTTAGTGTATTTAAACCATCTGCATCTTCAAAAGCCCTTTCACAACACACCACCTTGTTTCCTAAGATCTGTTTCAGTGATCTCCAAGGAGAGCAAGGCTCAGCGAGCCCCAGGAGCAAGCCTCTGCCTCTGCAGACCAACTATTCAGTAAAGCCACCAATACTTGCCAGCCCTATGGTTTTATGGAGAGTAGCAGCCATCACTGAAATGTTGTAATAGGCCCTGAGCAAAGAAAAATGAGATGCACAGAACTGTGTGAAGTTTTGGAAGGGAAAGCATGGCAGCGGTTCATGATCTTTATTAACACTCCCTGTACAAGCTGCCTTTTTTTTTTTTTTTTTTTTTTTAATGGATAAATGCATCACTGGAAAAACATTTCGTTACTTTCTTTGTGGAACTAGAGTCTGTAAAAGTAAGAGGATTTTTTTTTTTTTTTTTTTTTTTTAAATTACAAATAAATATTCTGGGGTCTTTGAAAAGTGTTCACATCTAATTTGGTAAGTAAACTGGAGAAACATAAGGGGCAGAAAAAGACCAAATTAACACAGTTCATGTTGTCTTTTTTTAAAAACACACCTGCTCATACCGTCACTGTCTCTCTGATCCTTTCCTAAGCACAGTCCAACTGGAATAAGCAATCTGACCCTTTTTTTTCCATATACAGTATTTAAAAACGTAACGTACAAAAAACCCACGAGGCTCACGATCTCTCTCCAGGTTAAATGCATCCTGCCTAGATTTAAGTGAACACCTAAAGACAAAGGTGCAGTTGTTAAAAGTATCTCACACTTTCACTGGGTCAACACACGTACTCTTACATGGCAAGCTGGCGGTCCCTCAACAGACTAACAGCTCCTTTGAGAAGTGGTTGGTATTGAACACAAAAGGGTMATCAGTGTAATTAAAACTTTATCTCTGAACTATTACGCTGCCTGAAAGGGATGCAAAGTTAATTACTAAGAAGTAAAAGCCTAAATCAAGCTTTGTATCATGYGATCGAAATACAATGAGATTATATGAAATCCTATATGTAAGTAGTCCACATTTACATCAGCAGTATTTTATTTTAACTCAGTATCACAGGTAGACAGACAGTAATGTATCTGCCAGCATCAACGGATAACAAAGCAAAGAAAGAGGTATTGTCTCAAGATGTTTTGGGGTCACATCCCATGGAAGCCAAGCAGAGTCCTTCCTTTGACTTCAAGTAAAGATGGGCTCAGGCCCTATAAAGTGATGTAAAATACACCAAAACAAAACACAGACTTCCATTGAAAATACACTTTAAACTAGCACATGTGCAAAACTTAATTATAATTAATTGGCAGTTCAACTGCAGATGTAATTTCAGTAAAAATTACTTGGTTACAGAAAGAAGAGTTACCTCATCTAAATTCACTGTATCAAATTAAAGAGCCTATTTGGAAGTATGAAGCTTGTAAGGAATCTGTATTGTACAGCCGACTCATCTTTTGTATGAAGATACTCTTAATAAATGGCCCACCAAAGGAAACTTCTCAAAACAACTTTGTGGTTAACTGACAGCTCTTTTCAGATGTTGCACTTCCCAAACCATAACCTACAGTTTCATTTCAGTTGTTACACAAAAGGTAGTTTGATGTACCTGCACCTGCCAGAGTTCCCTAAATTAGGTAGTTTTGGTATTTCGTGCCCACCTTCTCTGAAGGCAAGGCTCTGGTTAATCAATCTCTTTTCTGTATCTCTTTTCTGGTGAACCAATGTTTTACACCATATAAGCTACATGCACGCATATGGAGATGTGACCGCCAGGTAATCAACCCACCAAAAATTATTTCATATATCCCAATCACCTTTTGGCAAGACAGAAGAAAAGACAGAAATATATAAGTAAGCATTTCAGCTCAGCTCAGCCTTCAACATTCTGTTGCAGCTTGCAAAATCTTTTGAGTTAATTCAATCTAAGAACGGTAAAGATTATTCAAATCTACGCAATTGCAACATTTTGTGATGAAATGGCTTACTGTTAGCACTAAGTATGGTAAAATTGATGGAACTACTTCCAAAAGAAAGATTTTTCAAGAGTGGACAATTAAATCTCTCTACGATAATTCACTATTTTGAGCAATACTAAAGAAGCCTTTGGCTTAAATGTTTTTTTTCCAACAGAATGTTATTTTTGGGCTTTATTCAACATACAACTGAGTGCTATTAAGAAATGGCTGGATAGTTCAGAGAAAAATACTACAGTGTCAAAGAAATCTTACTAAGCTGTAGCTGCCGAGTGCAAAAACTCAAGAAACAAGTAATACATGAGTGACCCAGACTCCCTCCGACTGACCAGCACTGATAAAGGTTATTCAAGTGAATTATAAATGGTGACTCACATAGCATCTGGCTGGTGGGAAATTTTTTGTTGTGACATAACCTAGCCAAGAGGGAGAGGATAACTCAGTCCTAAAGGACTGTCTTCCTTTACATTTTTATGTGACAAGTCCCTGCTATTCTAATAAATGTAAACATGGCTTTAAATGTCACCCTGCTGGTCCCATCCTCCAGTCTCAAATTCCTGATGGGATTAGTTATGCTTAAAACAAAAGGTCAAGATAAACACTGAACTACTTTCAGCATTTACTATGAAATTCTGCTAAAGTCTTCAGGCAATTTCAGCAGAAATAGCATTCAATCCTTTCATAAATAACTTAAAACTAGAATTTGGACTCTTAGTGCTGATGAGAGAGTACATCTCCTCTGATGAGGCTAGTAGTAAATATGCCACTTAAAAATAGTAAGACCAGATCACTGAGGATCTACCAGAATCACACACATCTGTTATTTTGCTTAAAAACGTCTAAAACAATTTATCAGTTTCCCCTCAGAACAGTGATTTCACTTTGATTCCAGAAAGAAAAGACATTTGGGGGGAACTGCAAATGTTTACATCATAACTGGCAGTGATTTTTTTTTTAAAAATACTAGCAAAATAACATCTGAAAGTTTGGCTCTTGTTGCTAGGGTAACAAAACACTGCTCCTACCGTACACTGCAGGATTCTATTAAGTTGGAGAAATATGGATGGGAAAAAAAGCACATGCAGCAACAGCATGAGCCTTTTATACACAGAGGAACAGAAAAGTTCTAGTATTGCAATGTTCAGGAAAAGTCCTAAGGAAAAGAAAATGAACATACTACCTCCTGCACTTTAATTATGAAATGATGTAAGCAGCTCAATTTATATCAATCAGTATCAGAAGTACATAATGGCTTTGAAAGAAAAGCAGAAGAAGAATGGTAGGAACAACCACAGTGAGGAGTTAACTGTAACTGTGCCTGAACTATAAATCAGAAGATGGAGAAAGTTATAAGCCAGTACTTGTCRATTAAAGAATACTTAAATAAGAAAGCAGTACTCCTGAGAATTACCTGAATTACATTAGTAAGTTTCTTACAGAAACTTGCACAAAAAATAACAGTTGAGACACGATTCAAGAAAAAATCCCAGGAAGGACACGAAAAAGTGTAAACTTGACAGAAGTTAAAGAGCAGATTCAAACACTCAGGGTTTTTCCCCTTAAGAAACCCAAGCCCTAAGGGAAGATGCTCTGTGATTTGCATAGACAGGAGAGGAATCCAGAACCTGAAAGTGTCGATCTTCTTTGGTTTTGTTTTTCCACCCAAGTCTCAAGATAGACAGGAATGGCAGATAGCTGTAAGATACACGAACACAAGGAGTTCAATTCATATTATAGTAGGGTATATACATTTGTAAGGGGAATATGTACTCCAGAATTTATGATAGAAATAAACATAAGAAATGGCTGGTTTTTAGAAAGAAAAACATACAAGAACACCTGGACTTCTCAAAATACCCCTACAAAAGAGTACAGGATATCGGTAGGAAGAGAATTAAAATACCCAACTGTATCTCTAATCTTGGCTTTTACCTACTAGTAAAGTTCATGTAAAAAGAATCCAAAATAATAGAAGCTTTATCTACTTCATTTAAATTATTCACACTGAAAAAGATAGTGTTGCTGTAAACTGCTCAGTGTGTTCCAATGATGACCAAAACTAAAAGCAGATGTAATGTATATTATAAGCAATATATCATGTTCCACCTCAGAAAATCTTATGTTTCATCTCAAAAACATTTTCAGACAATAGTTCTCAAACAAAAGCAATTAGGAAAAATGACTGATTTCTTTCATTAAAGTATTACACATATATCCACTGTCATTTTTAAAACTATCATCTTTTTGACAAATTTAATAACGTTAGACTAACATAATCACCATCCTCCGATTTCCATCAAAGTTCACAGATAAGGCATCAGTTATATGTACTTCTCTTCACGTGAAGCCATACCATTTCTACTTAGCTTCTCCATCAGAAGCCTGCTCGGTAACGTAACTTCACATGTGCTTTCCCTTTAGTCAAGGCACCAAGTGGACAAATGTTTCTAATACCCTGGAGAAGAGCTTGGGAATTGGTGCTTCTTTCACACCAGCCTTTGCAATGATGCAAACATGCTTTTTCTAATTTAAAGTCATAAAATGAAAATGAATCCTAACAGAGTGTCAGTTTGTTTGACTAAGGCGTGTACTACATGTTATGGTACTGCAGATGATACTTTCCCAATTTTGCAAATGAATTCCTGGTTACTGAATTAATTTCCTCCTTTATTTATTTTTCTCAAGTTGGAGCCAGTAACCTGACATTTAAGAATTATACAAATTCTTAAAAATGTGAATTGCCAGTTACATTCCACATTGAGAACACAACTAAAATCATTTTTCTGGTAGTGATTTTCAAAATTTATTTTTTGCTTGCATGTATTATCCTATGGCATGAAGTTCTGCAAGTTTACTTACATGGGAAAGCATTTTCAGAGAAACTAATATTACAGAGGATAACCAACACTCTGCTGTTTAAATTTTGAACAATGAAGAATAAAAAGTGATTGTTTATCCACTTCACTTCCTGCATTGCCTAGAAAACTGTATCAAGTCATTCTAAACACATTAGGTAACACATACACCCTGTTCTGCTATAAATCACTAAAATCTCTTTGTTTTGGGGATGGAAAACAATTGGCACAGTATTTGAGTGCCTGTTCTCCCCTCTGAATTAAACTTCAAGCATATGTCTGTTGTCAGGGCAATTTTACCCTTCAAGAGCACCAGTCTCGGTGGTTCTCCAAGGTTTTGTGTGCTGTCATTTATTCGCCCATTTGTTTACCATTTGTGTTCATTTTCCACTTCAGTGAAATCCATGGCAGACGATTACTTCGGGATGTAATTACAGGAACCATCCATCAGCAACACTGTCTCCGAATCCTCTACTACTTTGCCGTAGAGCTGAAAGTTTCACCAATGTGGAGCTTCCAGACATTAATGGCCTGTGGTTGAACTTAAATCAGGGTCTCCCATACGGCAATATATTTTGCTACCAGCTGAGCCTCCAGGCCAGCCAAAGTTCTGAAGGTTTTACTTTCTGAAGCCATATCCAGATAGCATTTGCATACATGTTAAACTTTCCGATCATCAGTTGGATTTTTTAAAATGCATTTTTGAACAACTCTCAATTTTTTTTGTGAGAAAAGGGAGAGGAATATGGAGTGTGAATTTGAAGCAGACTTCAATGAAAGCTCTGGACCCAAAACTATTGTTTTCTTAGAGTACACATCTGGTTTTCCCCAACATACTGCCAGTTCTGTAACTCAGTTTAATACCCAGCTGGGATAATGTAAAACTAGCATATAACCTAAAATAAATGCTAGAAGCACATATTTTTGTTCAGTAATACTTGTATGCGTTAAGTTCAACTTGACTAACGTTCTACCCACATACCGAAAAGTTTGTATCAATGGAGGGGGAAGAGGAGGGGAAAATCACACCCCAAACCAGGCACCATGCATGTGTGTGGCCACACAATTGGAAACTAGAACTAAAGCTCACCAGAGCGGCATAAAATCTTGCTTTTAAAAGGTTAAAATTACTTATTTTTACAATCAAAACACAAGTTTTTAAAGCAAAGACATTTAAAAAGTGGTTTTCTCATAACATCAGAAAGGAATTATCAAAGCATCTAACACTAGAGTGTTGTAGGAATGCTCCCCGGGCCGCTGACAATCTTTTCCCTGACCAACTTAAAACTTTCTTCTTTCTAGTCCGTGGGAAGTACAAATGTCTGGTAACAAAATTTGCCATTCTTAGGAAACTAAGGCTATTGGAGTGCATAGAGGAAATTGCTGAACACAGAAAGCTGAATCTACAGAATACTCTCGTATATAACATCATCATCTTTTGGCAACTTTGATGGCCAAAACATAAATCAAAAGCAGCAATGAAAGTGACAACCTGATAATGTTATCCTGAAGGCTGCTAAGAGGTAAGCATGAAGCAAGGACCACAGTGAGCTCAGTTTGAAAGCAATTCGTAAAATGTTATTAAAGGAGTTTAAAGAAGTGTCAGTAAAAGTTACTCCTTCTTCCAGCCCGTTAATGCATGAATTATTTTGACTTAGATTATCACATTTTTATTCACACAATAACTTTACATCCTATAGTCTGAGTCTGACTCTATATGGCTGGCTGTTCTTATAGAGATGCACAAAGGCTTAAAATGGATTCAGCATTTTAGGGGGGAACAAAAAAAAAACCAAACAAAAAAAACCCAAAAAACGAAAACACATTTGGACTTAATCAAATCTGGTCCTGATACAAATTACAGCACTTACAAACCAGATCTGCAGCCCTCGCATCGTTTCAGAGACTGCCTTGGGAGTGTAAAATGCCAAGATGCTATTAGTATAAAGATTCTGTATAGCATATGCTCATAAAAAGCGTTTTTTTCACATCTAATACAGAACATGCTACTTTTGTTTCTTAAAAATTCAACATATTACACTTAAGCAAAACAAGATCATTAAGACAGGTACCCTGAATGACCTTGCTGAAGTGTACCAACCAGTAAGACCACTTACACTTACTAAATTACTCCAGCTAAGTAACACAGGCAGACTTGGGCCCTGAATTCACAGTTAATAAGGGAATTCTGGAAATATTTCCTCTTACACTTACAATTTCTTTCCGAACACCAAGGTGTTCTTAGAAACCTATTCTCCTCCTGGTACCAGCATCTTCCTSTAGAAAAATCTTTGGTTGTATCTTGCTGTAATCACAACAGTCAAAGTGCAAGGACTCCAAACTGCACACTACAAAAGTTATTTCACAACCTCCATTAAATCCAAGTTTCACGCTTTTGGATGCTTTTTGGGGAGAAGGGGGGAAATGGGATTTAAGGAGAAGGAGGTATCAAGTGCTACTTAACCATTTGCCATATCAAGAAGATAAAAGCACAGGAAAGAAGAAAGAGGTAAAACAGACTTCCCAAGGGTGCAGAAGATTTAGCTTATGGAGTATTCCCTCTGATACTTTGCTTTTATTTATCTACCAACGTGCATACTGCTTTTTTCCACATATATGACTTAGAAATTAGATCATACAAAGCACAAAGAAACCCATTGTATAGTAAATAAGCCACAGAGGAGATAAGTAACGAAATGGCACTGGAAAAGATTAATTTTAAAATTTCTTTCCCTTTCAACCACAGTCAGATTAAAAAAATCTTCAGTAATTATCCATCCTAGCATTTGAGATAAATAATAAACCACTGTACATCACAGAGCATGATTAGCCAGTGTTATAAAAAAAGCAATAATAGTTAATAATTAGATTTTAAAGTTTAAATGATGGTAGACAGAATCTAGCAGGCAAACACTGAACAGGTAAACTCTTCTAATAGGCTTGAGAGTCTATGCTTTGTGAAAAATTTAATCTTCAAAACACATGGAAATGAAAATTTCTAGCCATTTTCATAACAATGACAACATCCTATATGTGACTGATCGGGGGTTAATTTAATTGCCTGAGTGTCCAGATAGACAGCTGGAAATAATGAGATGAAGAAGACTATGAAATCTTGTCCCACCCTTGAGTATGTGAGCTATGCACGGCGAACGTGCAGCAGCTTGTGCCTGCACATTTGCTGCGTGCAGAACACGCTCACGTCCTTCGCGCCGGTCGTTTTAGAGAAGCAAACTTTTGCATTGTCCAGGGGTGAACTTCCTCTGCCTGCAATCCCGAAATTCTTATTATTAGGGCTCAACAATTCAATACTTTGCTTCTCTACACTACTGGGGAGCAGACCTGAGCTGAACGGTGAATTCAGCTGTAGTCTGTCTCTTGAAAATAAACACACTCCTGGTTTGCCCCTTTGAGCTGCATCTGATTTGCAGATTTTTCAACTGTTCTTCCCTTCTGAAATCCTGTGTGTCTTCTGAACAGCAGTGGCAAATACCAGCATTGTTCTGGCTGATGACCTGCTGGATTGCTGGGTTCACACCAGATTTTTTGCTGAATGTTGTATTAACATGTTCCAAAATGTCAAGAGGCAACTCAAGGAAAAAAACTCAACTTCTTTTTGGTAAGATAAGGTTAGTCACAAGTAACATTTACAATTGAAATACTATAATTTGAACCTTTGACAACCTTTGATATTTCTTCACTAGGTTCAAAATTTGTTACAGTGCTAATTTCTACCACTGTAAAAATGTACTGTCATTTTGAACCAAACTACTGCTGACATTTACTGCAGTCTTTTCCGAGACCCACACAGGCCAGTCCTAGACCTATTACAGCTTTATTTACAAAGAGCTCCTTTGAGAGTATGAGCCAGCTCCATACAGATTGATGCATGTCTTCAAACCATTACAGATCTCATTACACAAAACATAGCTGCAGTTGCTGACATTCATAAATGAATTTCTAATGCATTAGGGCACAGGGAAGTGGTTACGTTATACAGTTCCCTTTGGACTTTTCAGGGTCTCTAACGAGCAAGAGACCAGAACACAGCAGCTACCTACAGAAACAGAGCAGCACTGTCGCTTTGCTTGTGCAGTACACGATGCTGTGTTGCAAAGGAACAAATCTACACCTGAGGTTGTGCACCCCTTTGTATTTTTCAGTAATGAGCAAAACTACATATTAGAGAGCTTATTAACATTACTACTGATAAACATTACTTCTTCAGACAAGTAACAAGTGCTGATATTCACGAAGGCAAAGATTAAATTAAAAAAAAAAATCAGTTGACATTGGAAAAAACTGTCTGAAATTTCTTAACGTGTTACTAACAAGGAAAGTTTCTAACTACTTGGACACTGCAAACAACAAAATGGCTCTGTATTGAAGGGGATAAAGGTGCACGCGAAAATACTCAATGTAGACAAAACTATAATAATGGCACAAGAATGAATCTGAAAATGTTTACGCATATCACGCAGGAAAAGTGTATCTCAGTGCTCACACACATTTTATCCGTCTAAAGAATCTGAAAGTAAGGATGCAGAGAGAGAGACAGAAATTCCACTGAAAAGATTAAGAGAGAAACTGCAAAGTTCAAAGTGACCCCATCTATTTGATTCTCAACAGACTACCTTCACGATAAAAATTATGGTGGAATATTGACGGCACTCAAGAAAACAAAACAAAACAAAAAAACCCATGCCCGCCGCCAAGCACTGCTGTTATTGTACACAAAACACAGGATAAAAATGTATTACTATATGTTAAGATAAACATTTATATCTTGATAAATAGCTGAGAAAGTTTGTAGACATTATGTTGAAGAAATACTAGATTCTAAGATAATTTAGGAGTAGGTAGAATTGCAATTAGTTTTTGTTGTGCCAGATTCATAAAAAACTTAAAACAGAGGGGAGAAAGTTTTGTATTGAGAAACAATTTGAAATAGTTAAAATCAGAGAAATTGCACTTAGTTCTAAACGTAAGTTACAAAGTACATCAGCAAGGGATGTACTTACTATAAACAACAAAAGTTTCTATTCATACATACAGCTTAAACCACTTGACCAGGAGCCAGTTGTGCAGTAAAAGCAATGCTATCTTTCAAAAGTTTCCAATGGAATATTTTAGATATACAGATAAAATTCAAAATACATCGTATTTATCACTGGAGAAAAAAAAGGGGAAAAGCAAACATCAGTTTTATTGTTTTTACTGTGGCTGGAAATTAGATTTCAGATTGAAAGGAAAGGACAAACAATACTCAGTCTTATGTCCAAATATGTTTGTTCACTGGTTGATAACTGGGGAAGGTTTCCATCCAAGGAAAATAAAGTAATGAATCCAACCTAACAAACCGAAGGACGAGAGAGGATTCAGTCTGTGTGATATTAAGGACACAAATCATGTTAAATTACGTGCTAATAAAGAGACAGCTCTGAGCTTTACAGACCTAAAATTTCTCACGCTTATCCAATATTCTAAATATTTCTGGCCTCGATCTTCCTCTGGGCGCAGCTGCTTAACACTGAAGTACTAGCAGATTTTGGCCACCGAGCTAGTATAGCCAGGCCCAGAAATTTAGTGTGGATGCAGTGCTCCAGGTCCTCTGTCCTCCCCCTTCCACTCGTGACACACACACCCCATCTCTCCTCAGCAGGTCACTTTTAGACAAGCACCTGAAGTTGTAAACCATCATCATCCCTGGGATAACGCACAGGTTTTTCAACTACTTAGCACACTTGCCACACAGACTGGGACAGAGAAGACCAAGAAAAAGAAAAGTGTGCACTGTTTCTAAAAAAAAAGTGCGATTTAAAAAAAAGTTGATTTACTAAACATGCCAGGCAACTTGGAAAGCTAAACCAGTTTTAATACCATGATGATTGAGTATATGTAGAAAGAAAATGAAAGGGAGGATGATTTTGCTTCAAAATTTAATTAGATAAAATCTGTCATAGATCTCAAAAGCACAAACAAAAATGAGTAATAAACTGCTAATCTCCTAAATATTTCCAAGTTTTTACTCACTCAATGGTAACAAAAGTGAATGGTCCCAAAATTTCTTTAATAGGATATAATTTCTATTGGTCACCTATGACTAACATTGCTAAAAGCATCAGATTAAAAATTTTGGGGGATTAGACAAATTTTCCTGACTTTGGAAGTTCTGCTTTCAGTTTCTTTAACAGCGTTATTGTCCATTTTTATAAAAGCCAAGAATTTCAAATGAAAAATATTTATGGAGGTTTATTTAACATCTATGTTGTTACTTTTTTTGATTTATGGGGTGGCACTATGACCAAAAATTTCTTTGAAAAACTTAAGGATTTTGAAATATCTGGCTATTGAGTGAATAATTGTCAAGTAAGTCAATGACTTAAGTCACTGGTATCCCAGGTAAATAGGAACTGCCCAGATACAGAATGTTCTCAGCAAAGTGTCCAAGACTGTGGAAACTGGCTCAAGACAAGCCGCGTGTTTTTGGAAACATGATGCAGAGGAGGGACTTATGGAAGGACTCTTATGGACAGGAGGAACTGAAGAAAYGTTCAAAGGCTATGAAAGATTTATTATATAATGAAACCACCTGAATTTTTCCTATGTAAAACACATCGCATTTTAAATTTAAAGAGATACCTAACTGGTGTTATCACCTTTTCTTCTATAGAGTGCTTCCATCCAAGTAAAGAATTTTGTGGTAACCTGGGAAAGCATTACAGCCACAACAATAATGAAAAATGCTAAGCAAGTAAAATGAGAGGTCAATATAAAAGTCTTGACCAGATATTCTGAAGGACAGACCACTGAACCCCATTCCCAGTATTGCTTAAATGCAAAAGTGAAGAGAGAACAAGTCACTTTTGCCTCTATAAGCAGGGAAAATCTTCAAAATTAAAATTATGTATTAAACACTTGCGTTTTACACAACATCCCCAGCTACAGTAACAGGTTTTGCCAGTATTTATCTTTACAACTGAAGAAAAAAAAATTATTATTCCTTGCATTAGCAGGAAATCTAACACTTCACTAAGCTGTATCACTTCACTTGCAAAGCACTGAGGTGCACTTTACTGTCAAGAAGCAACAAGCTCTGTTTCACCCAGATCTAGCAATCTGAGTTTACTTAACCTGGGCACACAGAGACTAGCTTAACACAGACCTTTGGGGACCTGAAGCTTAAACTCCAGGTGGGTCCCCTGCTCTTACACCCTTTTTTCAGAATAGAATACAATGTTGTCTCACCTAGTACCTAACTAAGTACTGCCAAGTATTTTTACAGACTTAATCATTTACTGCTCTGTGTTGTTTCATTGTGATCATAACCTTTTCATTAGCTTGTAAAGTAATGATGTGAAAGAGTGAATACAAAACAAGGATGAAGGTATTCCAAAGCTGTCATGGATATTTTTTAATAAAAACATTTTGAAAGCAAGTGTTTATTTTAGCTGAAAAAAAATGCCTCTAAGTTCCTTTACTTCTTTTATATGCAGCTGTAGGCAACTGCTAGATGAATGAAACATTCTGCAGCTACCTAACAAGAAACAAATATTTCTAGTACAGATATTAAGATTAAAAGCAAACTCATTACAAGTCACCAATAGCTGACCTCAGGCTATTTCTGCTAACGTTTGGTTAACACTTCAGAAGGGATGCAAAGAATCTATGAAGTACTTCTAAAGTCTTTGGACTTTAGTTGGTTATGAACAAGTTTTTCTCAAGGAGGCATGAGTTTGCTGTACAGGCATATGTACCCTAGCTAGAATCTTTTTCTTAAGGAATTTGTACATCAAAAAACAATATTGAAAACCCGTATAATAAATGGTACACAATGACATAAACAGCAGATTATTCAGACTGTAAATCAAACACACAGAAGTCAGAGTGCCAAATTTACCATCAATAGTGCAAATTTAAATCCTGCCCTCATGGATGGTCATTCTATTAAATGAATGAGACAGGGGCTCYGTGGGATGAACAGTCGGCACTCCTGTTCCTCAGCCACGCTGATCCTACAGCCTGTAGCTGGTATACAGCCTGCCAGGGCAATTCTGTATTAACAGAGAAAAATATGAAATTGGCACTTCCTAACCTTTCAATCCTTGTTTCCTATTTTTGTTTCTTGGGGGGGGGGTGGGGGGTGTGTGTGTATAGAATAAACAAGTCACTTCACTTTGTCAACTAAATTAAAGGTTTCCTGAAATGATTGCATTTGCAGTGTAACAAAGGAGAATTCATTTATCTGAAACGTAACAAGGAAATCAAATCCATCCTAAAGATTTTGGGTGAAAAACCTATCACAAATACGTCAAGGTCCTCTGTCCACTAAGAATCACAAAGCATTTGAACACAGTTCTTAACTCGGAGAAGAGCTGCACTGCAACCTGCACCACATATCAGAGAGCTCTGAAAACACAGGTGAATGTGCAAATCCAATGGTTTTTATACAACTGGTTCAAAACTGAGAGGGTCAGGGGACTGTGGACTTTGAAAGAGTTTTCCTTCATAATTCTGTGCATAACAAAACACGTTCTGCTAATTCACAGAAGAAGAAAAATCGGAAGAGTTTTCTGTTATTAGTCATAAACTCCTCAGCAAGGAAGAAAGGCTGAGATGTGATCTCAAACAAAGCAGGCAGGAATCAAGCCATTTTCCTCCAAAAGCAAGAAAGCTTCTTTGGCTTCTTCCTTGGTAAAAGCAGGACAAAATCTACCATGAATCAGAGAAAACGCTCAAAAATGTAGACAAGAAATCCAGAATTCATAATTTCTTACCTTACTTTCCCTACCAACTCAAGTGATCTGGGGCAAGTCGCTGCTTCCACCTCTTCACCTGTACAATAAGGTTGTTACTACTTCCTTACAGGGACATTTGGAGAATTGACAGACAAAGGCTTGAAAGATTAAAAACAAGGAAGGCTATGAGCTGCTTCTAGCAGCTACAGATATCTGGCAGCAACTCCACTGTCAGAGCTACACTTAAAAACAGATTTAAAATGGGAAATAAATCCCTATCCCCCTCTGGAAGTAGGCACCAGTTAGAATATGAAATTTTATAAGGGATGAGTTTTTATGTCTCTGAATTTCCTCTGCCCTTTGTTTCTCTCAATTTTTACAGGATCCTATGAATCTGAGCTTCAGCTGAAATTTGTCTGTGGCTATATGTTTTTCCATTGTTGGAAATATTTACACAACCACTGTCTGGGATTTTTGTTTGCTTTTAACCATGCAGCTAATTGGTACTTCAGTAGTCAAAACTTTACTACTAAATAGCAGGTGCACACAAATTTGGCTATCTTTTTGTACAGTAACTATGATTGCCATTAAAGAGACATACTGACAGTCAAAGAACTGCATGTGGAAGGAACTTTAATTCAAAGACAATGTCCTCATTAATTGATGCACTTCTGACATTATAACAACATTAGAACCTTGTAATAATGCAGAATATCTGTGATCAATCCCTCGAGATTCTTCCTGAGGTCTGTTAAAATGCAAAAGGTGGAGTTACACAAAATGTCATTAATGAGATACACCGCAATTACTGCCTAATTGTGAATTTATGGACTTTAAATCATGCATCATCAAGCAAAAATAGTTCTGCTTTGAAGTTGGCACTATTATATTCCTTACACTGTACCTTAAACATTATTTGTTATCCTATTAAAGAGGAAAATTTTGCGAGTACCATGGAAAGTAAATTCTCTATTCAGCTGAAGGCAGGCAAATGCTAATGTGCTAATTAGGATTATTTGGACAGCATTTAATTCGCAACTGTAATGAAAAAACAAACCAACACAAAATCTGTGCAGACTGAACAACAAAAAGCTGTCCCACATGCATATATATACAAACCAGAAGTTTTTCTACTGTTTCAGATGCTTTTTCTTTTATTCGTTATATCTGTTGAATATTATGTGGTACATCAGTGTATGCATGCAGAGATATTTTTGAAAGATTACTTCTAGAAAGTTTCTAAAAAAGCACATAACTTTTACCTTAATGTAATTAAGTCCACAGAAAGAATCCATTTTTTAAAGTCAAAAGATGAGTTTTGTTTGTGGAATCTTTCCTTAATTTAGCACATCTTGTGGTCTAAAACTTGATTTTTTTATCCTCACTGCTCTGCTCACAACACCTGGTCTGTACGAACTCCTCTTCTCATCATCTTTATTTTTTTTAACCTTTTCTATCATTTTCCCATACTTAGAGAGTCTTCATGACTTTTTTCCACAACACTCTCCAAAAGCAAATATACCAAGGTTTATAAAGCATTTGTTCTAGCCAACACCCCGTTCTTATGTGTTCTACAGCATTATGCGTAAAAAAAAAACCCTTGTAAGAATAAAAGGGTTTTATCCTCTGCTTGATTTATCTCATGGATATTATTTTCCTTTTCATAGGTGACTTGCAAGAACAGCAAATAGAAGGGCAAAAATCCAGTCAGAGACGATCTTTTCGTGACAATAAAACTCACTCCTCTCCCCTTCCCCTTGACTCTCCCCGCCTCGGGAGCACTGTTTAGCATAGCTCCAACCTACGAAAAATTAGTAACAAATGGTTACATTTGTCATAGAGTGAAAATATTTCCAATACTCAGATTATTTTTTTTTTATATGGCATCTGTATATATATGCATACATACATATTTCACTAGCTTGGCCAATTAGGGAAAGTGGTTCAATATGATCTTAATTTCTCTTTTAAAAAAAAAAAAAAAAATTTAGGTCCTCATGTTGTCAGACATGTACATTTTGCCAATTTGAACCCATTTCTACCTCCTCCCAAAACCCGGGGGGGCACTTCACACATATTTCATTCCTGGACTCTGAATCCTGAGAGGACATACAAGGGACTGTAAAAGGGTTTTCACAGAATATTTGGGAATGCTTAAACTTTCAACTGATAAGGCAGAAAGAACGCAGCCGAGAGCGTGACTGCAGGATTTTGTCAACTGCAGAGGAAAACAGAAAAAGGTAATCCACTTCTAATCTCATCTAAATAAGATCTGTGTTGCCCCAAGCGCAGTACCGAAGTTTCAATTAAATACAACATAGTAATATGTACCTTACTAAAATGCAACCCTGAGCTGACATATCACAAAATGACAAGCAGTAACTAATGCTGGATTCAACTATTAACGACTATCGAGCCTACAAAGCAGAAAATACCAAGCAACTAAAATAATGAGACTTTTTGTAGCTGGAGCTGAAAACTTCAAGGTCTGATCCAAGTCTTGTCAAATCAATGGCAAAATTCCCAATAGCTTGAAATGGAATAGCATGAAACAAAAGCATGAAGAGTATAAATAACCAATAGTCCCTCAGAAAAAACAATTCAGCTGAGAATATGAGTAACAGACACATGAGCTGGGACACTTGAGATAAGCTGGGGAAACCCAAGATGCCCTCCCCAAAAGTTGTGGTAGTATGATGTAACCTCTAGAATTAAGGTAAACACAGAAAGTTGTATCCTGTCCAAGGCCAGAATAGCTTTTTCTGAAAGCGTGTAACTATATACGTCTCCTTTAATACCTCCACTCTGCCTCCCGATTCCTCATCTTTAGATAACATTATTAGGAAAGCTATAGCCACAGATGAATTAAGATAAAATATATAWACAAGCCCACGCACATGCACACACAAAATCTTGGGTCTTTCCTTTTTCAACTGCAGTGTGACAYGTCCTGCAAATAGTGAGTATATATTGAATATTTTTTGTTGCTCTTACATTGACTAAGCAGACTAAGGAAATTACGTGGCACTTTTGATCAGCTGGAATTATACAGTCATGGCTCAAAAAAGCCTATTCTTACCACACAGAGTAGACTGTCCTGTTACACATAAAAGTGAACATTTGAGAGTGCCCATCTGTAACAGGACATAGAAAAAAAGAAAATTTAAGTGGATAAGCTAAACTACATTAAATCCCTCAGCACTCTCATTCATAATTCACGTGTCTTTCATTAAATTCAATCTAATTAGACTCAAAAGTGAATTAAGATATATGAATTAAATCCACTTGAATTCTGTAAAATAGTGTCCACACAGGGGCTTATTATGGTTTAAAATAATCCACTAAATGTATATCTTTGGTTAATTTAGATAAGCTTTTTGAAGTATTCTTGTACAGAGAAGCCCAAAAGAACACAGGTTCTCTCTAAAGGACGAGTTCAGTAGAATTATCAAAGGTATTCTCACACACGAATCTACAATTTTTGGATTATGCTTTTAAAACATAATATAAAAATTAATCTGTTCACATTTTTAATGCAGATTGGTGCACACAACAATCACCTGCTATAGCTTTGTGCTTACTGCTGGCAATGTTTATTAAATATTTGTTGCAGGCACCCCTGGATGTAACACCCATCCAAGCAGTCTTCATTGAATGCAACGAATCTCACACTTGCCCCGTTACTGTTCAGTCTTCCAAGTCAGCAAAGGAGTGCCAACGTTCATAAAAATTACACGGRAAATGCACTTTTTTTTTTTGGTAATAAATCTGACCTTCTAGAACATCATCTTAAAGATCATTCTCATCAATGTCCACAACCGACATTTTTCTCTCTAATGCAATTATATTTCCCTTTTTATTAGAAAGCTTTATTTACTGTATATAGTAACCCCACGTCCATTGACTGTAATCCTCTATTTTCACTGTCCCCCTCTGAGATTGCCATAGAATAGGACTCCCTCCCATCACCAGCCTTTTGCAACAATGCCTGGACAATGTTATGCTTTGATATTTTGGAGGCCAGCCAGTTCCAGCTATAACTCTATTAGTACTGTACATTACCTCCATCCAAACAAATCTCTTTGGGTATTCCCCTCACTCTGGGAGGCAAATGTTCCTGGAACGTGGGAACTGATGCCAAAAACAAGTCCAGGTCTGGAGTGAGAACCAGCACCCTCCGCTTTATGAGAAACAGATTGAAAAAGCTCCTGAGATCATACTGCAGGTGTATGATCCCCAGAACCTGCAGGGGACATACTGCTTTCTTCCTCCATCTTTCACGCCTCCAACATGTGAGGTTCAATAAAAGAGAGAAGGGAAAGTCCCAAGGCATTCTGGAAAGATTAACACTCAAAGGATAACTTACAATCTTGGCGTTACCCTTTAATTACTGCTGAGTTTGGCCACATCCTGCACCGTTACTAAGCCACAAATAAGCAGCCCACTGCTCTATAAATCATCATACAACAGGAGTGCACAAATTCTTACTTACATGACAATATACAGGAATACAATATTAGCACATGGATCACAATGCAGCTTTTCATGTGTTAAAAGCAAAGAAAGCAAAGAAAGCAAAGAGCACTTACATCTCGTGTATAAGCGTAACCTCTATGCGTATTTTGTGAACGCTACTTGCGTTTTACATTTATCTACTTACAATCCCTTTTGAAATCCTGCCAAAGCAAAATCTAAAAAACCTCTCATTTACCTAGAAGCCTCCTGCAGTGAATATCCTAACATATCCATCAAGCACATCTACACATTTTCAACAGTCTGAGAAATTACTGAAAATTTAATTAATAGAGTCATTAAATGTTTAAGGTTTCCTTTTCACTGAGGAAGTTGATGCCTGTCCCCGATGAAGAATTATTTGAGGAGATTCCTGGGCTCTGTTTCTAGTTTCAGATACTTGTAGCTAATGGCAGCAAGAAATAACTCCATGAAAAATCTTCACAAGAAAAGCTTCATTCAAATACATTATGGTTTCATTTCAACACACTCTGTTACACAGAAATTGGAACAAAACCTGCTACAATTTTAATGCATCAATCTACACAAATACACACCAATTAAAGTCACAAGGGTAAAAAAACCAGGAGCAAGTTATATATTGCTGATACCTGGGCTTACTTTGATAGCTGCGTCTTGGGGATTTTCATTAAATTTACAAAAAGGTAAATCCAAGCCCCTTGAAGCACTAGACTGAGAGCCGAGGCTCTCTTGTTTATCTTTCTCTCTCGTGAGCACTTGCACTGTAGCTGCGACAAGGTCACTTGCCTTTCCAGGCACAATCCCAAAATTGGAGTTAACTTTCACCTTTTAAAAGAAACTTTCAATGTAGTTGCTAATAGTTTTTATGTGAGAGATACTAACATAATTTTAAATATTGAAGGATTATGAGTGCAAAAGCGATGAGAAAAATTCCATGTCCAGTACTCAGAAAAAGGCAGGACAGACAAAGCACAATCGCCTGCTGAGATCGTTCTGAAAGAGGGTATTTGTCCTGCTCTTGCTGTCCTGGGCCTCTTTTGGCCACACTTCACCTTTGCCAGACTCGCAATTGAGGCACAGTTGTTTCTGAGACTTTACTAGGGTGGTTCTTGGAACTAGTAAACACCAAACCCATTTTTCTTGACTCATTATGGCTTAAATTTTATTTTCCACTAATTCTGGTAGGGATGGGTTTCCCATAAGGGATTAATTCTCTGTGCTACCTAGGCTCTCCAAAATTTCTGTTTCTGTTTTAGCATGCAAGACAAGAACATTTTTGTCTGAAAGGAACACTGTCATTACAGGAGAACTAACAAATTTCCCTGTATAATGAGTTGGTATTATTCTGCTTTGTATGGCAAACTATTACTAATAGTCAAATACTTCTGGAATTTGCCACACAAAATGTTTTTGCTATAGGATTTTTTTCATGCATACAAAATAAAAAGTTGAACATTTGCATTTCTCCTAGTCTTTTGTTATCTTAGTTTTCAAAAGAATCACTTCATGGAAAAGATGGAAGTTCCTAGAATTTCTTTTTTTTTTGTTAAACAAATTTTAAAGAACACAAGGTTAAAGTTGAAAGATGCCACTGCTATTGTTGGCTGGCTGTTCGTGAGTTGTCTGAAAATATATATGGAGAAGTCTCTCTGTAAAAATGGCCCTTCATTTGGATAACTGTAATAAGGATTTGCTTGGCAAGTGTTTTCACATGAAAAAGCTTTACATATGCGATTTTTTCCATAAAAAGACATAAACTTAAAACAGAGATAACAGTATACAAGTCTTTACCTAGAAAAAATACTCAACAACTGTAAAAACAGAAAATTACAAAAAAAAAAAAATTATGCCACAGATAAACTAAAGTTCCCTTAGCTCCTATGTAGCCCTTTTTAACAAGTACCTTTGAGGAGATGCTTGGAGTCAAGCTTCTTCAAAGCCTGAACCCAGTGACTTTGGTGACTCTGGATATGGTCCAGAGCTCATCTTTTCATTTAGTGCCAAGTTTTGAACTGTCAGTTCAGTAGAGCAGACACACAATGCCAAAAAAATTCTTTAGCAGTTCTTTAGCACCCTGCTACTGTTATTTTGCCCTTCTAAATCCAGCTGCAACCAAAGAATCTTAAAACCCCTGCAGACATGAGTTAATTAGGCCTTAAAATTTGGACATGAAACCATTACATTTTTGGATCAGTTTTCATTGCATTTCTGCAGTGATGTTTCAGGCAAACAGTGATTTAATTGCTGAGTAACTTCATCTGAGTTGAAATTGTCTTGTGTTGAAAATGCAAAATTTTAAAAGGGAAAGACTCACAGGATGGGGCTTCAGCCAAAGGGAACCTTTAACTCCCCAAATCCTACCCTCTTGTCAGAGCTCAAGTACAGCTTGAAGGGTTTAGCAAGTAGAGAAATGACCCAAGTGTTGTTCTTAAGGAAACAAGGATGGGTTAATGATACGGTCTGAACCCTCTTGGTATCCTCTTCTCCCACCTGTAAATCCAAGACCATGCACATACAGCACAGACACACACTCGTGCACACAGACCAGGTGATCAGAAATGCATATGCAGCAAGATTTGAAAGTGGGATTGCTAGGGGAAAGCCCAGGGAGTACTGCCTGCATTTGAGACAAGAATCCCTCCCTCAGAGCAGCTCCCTCAGTTAGAGCCCACGGTAATCGCCGATCGAATTCTTGTGTTAGAAAAAAAAATCCCTACTAGCATTTGCAGTATGTACAGTGTCACAGTGCAGAAGCAAGGGCTCACAGGGACAAAGGGAGGGAGAAGCAACAGCGTGCCAGTGCTCTGTAGACCCACCAGGTGAAAATAGTTCTGCACCTGAAAGGATGTCTTGTGCAAAGGCTAGAGATATTTTTTTTTTTTTTTTTTTTTTGCAGGCTCATTCTTTTGAACTAGCAATACAAAGTATTTTGAAGGGGTTCAGTCCTAGTTCTGTATCAACAAACCCTTCAGGTTCAGCTGTGGCTCAAGAAATTAAATTTTGCTTCAACTCTATGTTTTCTATAAAGTGGGTTAGGCAAATAGTGTCCATATTTTTTTATTCCTGTTTTAGTAAGAGTACAGGACACAAGCAGAACTTAGGTCTCCTTATTTTGAATTCTGTGTCTTCAGTTATTAGCTTGTACATCATCTGTACATAATTGCACACATTACTATCCACACAATTGAAAATGTTTTGATAACCTATTTCTATCTGCAGAGAGATAAATGACACTTACAAAACCAATTCTCTTCCCTCCTCCAAAACCTCGCAGCTAGTGCTACAAAAATACACAACAACATGCAGAACAAGCATCTCTTCATTTAAAACAATGACTTCTTTTTCTTTTCTTGTGTATGTGAATATAGGAGGAGGGAAGTTTACAGTCTGAGCTCTCTTTCGGTCAAAATCTACCCCCAGTTTGTAAATGCAAGTTTGACTGTCCACAGGCTTCCTCACAAGCTTGTTATTGTGTGCCTGAGGTCTGCAGTAACACATGCAGCATAAAATGAAGATCTGAGCACAAAGCTGCTATGCGCTGTTGGTAAATTAAGTTGCGGCACAAAACATTACTACCCAAATCTACAGGGACCTTGGGTGTCTGCTTAAAAACACACAGCTTTACCTTCTGCATCCTGCCCGAGGCAGCTGGATGTTGAGTGTTTCTTGTTCAAGAGTGTTTAATACAATTTAGAAAGACTGAACTATCTAAGCAGATGTATCTAATTCCCCTCAAGTGATTTTACAAAATAAATTTAATTCCTCATGAGTGTTTTGAATGGCTTTCCCCCCAAAAAAAGGAGAAATGCCAGAAATCTAGAACTTACACACAACTTAGCAGTAACAGACCGTATCTGTAAACAACTTAAAAGGGGGAAAACAGTCCTCGTTTCAGCTGTAGTCATATTTATTAATGAAAAAAAAAAAAAAGAGTATGTTAAAGTAGTTCACAATACTTTTACTCAAAATATACTGCTTACAGAATGCTGTTCTTCTCAAATGTACCTTAATAACAGTATAAATACAACTTCTGTTAAGAATGGTAGCTTGTCAGCTTACCTGTGAAAGGGCAAATCTTTAGCCAAGAACTCTGTATCAATTTCCTAATATTAGGAGAAACACTACAGGATTTTTAAATTGTCAGGAAATTTTTTTAAACCTTAACGTTCAGAAAGGTGGATGACAGTGCAATGTGCACATCCTGGGAAGTGATGAACCATTYTGATGACAATAGGATAACGTACAGCAGCAACTTCTGCAAGAGAATCCAAACCAACTTAGCAACATATAAAAGCAGCATAGCAGCAGGCGAAATTCATCCCCAACAAGTGCAAGTTAATGCCACATAGACTTAGAATTAACTATGTACATTCACGAAAAAGAAACACAGTTAAACAGATGTGAAAGGCATGGGAAACAAGGAAATTAAAAATGTTATGTCATTTTGTAAAATAGTATTTAGCACTATACCTTTAAGTATGTGTTCAATTTTAGCTTCTCAATCTTAGAAACAAACCAGAAAGAAAATAGAGAAAGTGGCCCAGAAGAAAGTAGTAAAATATATTGGAGACCTAAAAATTCTTTCATGTGGAAGAGGGGTGGGAAAGTTTAAAGATTACTAAGACAAATAGGCACAATAGGGCTGTATTTGCTGCACTGTGGCACTGAATAAAAATCTCTCCTTACACCGTACTGGTTTAGTTCAGCATCATGAGACACTCTTCATCTTTGCTTTTTTTTTGCTGCATTTTAAGTAGTTTCCAAATGCAAATTGACAGTTATTTCAGCTCTTGTACCACACTTGTTTTATGTATCCAATAACATCGGTTCCAGTTATCAAAGATTAACTTCAACCGTGCAGAGTCACACGATGCATACTTAAGCACATCTCTTGTGCTCTTTAGCTCATGCTACTCTGCTGACATGTTGCTGAAGTCCTCTCKCTACGCAAACAGCACTGGAAACGGCTGCTGTAACACCTAAGCATAGCAGGGTGAGCTGAGGATAAGGAGGACAAGAGTGCTAAGGGGAAAAAAGTTGGATAAAAAGAGTGGAATATTCTTTAAATGAAGCCATATTTGAAATTAATAAAAAAGGCTTCCAAAACAGTCAACTTCTTTTCCTCATTGCTGTTGCAAATTAAGAAAAATTCCAAACTGAATTTGAGCAGCAGAAAGGTTTTTCTGAAATGAAAGACTTAATCATAGACTTGAAAACCACATCTAAGTGCTGTGACTTAAAGTTATATTTATATGTGACAAAACTACTCAAACTGATACTACAAAGCATGGTGTATCTTTAGCAAACGGATGTATGATGACAGCTGAAGTGACTAACAGCAGTATTTATTAACTTTGGTCAATACGGAAACTTTATTAAAAACTGCTAACATAGATTTCACAGCCTGCCAGATGAATTTACTGCACCCTCAACGAAAAACAACTGGGAAAACTAAGAGACTAAAAGACAATTATTAGATAGTAGGAAAGTATGTAAATTCTTACCAATTTCATGCTCTTCACTATCTCAGGGTGTGATGCAGAATCTAAACTAAGTGTCAGGAAGAATTCCTCACTCTAAAATGGCTCATCTTTAACATTCCTCCTGAAACGTGAGCACTCTCTTTATAGCAATTCACTATCTGCTAGCTAAAATTTTCAGGATGTTCATTCCAAATACATATTTGTTACTACTTTGCTGAACAGAGTTGAACATTGTCAACTGAAATAAAGCAGACACAGCTGGAAATGCCGCTCAAAGAAAACAAAGACATCATATGCTCAAACTTTTAGCATGTAAAGTTCTTGTTAAGTTAATAGGGCTCTCCTTGCCAAACAGGTATAGGAGAAAATGTTATTTTCTAATCACTCTCTAAAATA
Organism: Phoebastria nigripes; assembly: GCA_035582835.1. Taxonomy (NCBI): domain Eukaryota; kingdom Metazoa; phylum Chordata; class Aves; order Procellariiformes; family Diomedeidae; genus Phoebastria; species Phoebastria nigripes. The sequence continues at coordinate 2,424,976 of JAYKAV010000667.1, forward strand.
GAAAAAGTTTAGAAAACTTTCATCTTTAAGTTTAATAAAAAATACCCTTATCTCATTCTTGCCATATATGATGAATTTTTACACAAACATCCAAATAATACTTTTTCAAAACCCCATAACCTGGATGTTCTACAAACATCAATATCAGATAAAATCACTAAGGCAGTCCATGAAAAAAAATTCCCCCTTTATCTGTAGAATCTGCAGAAAATAATAAAAACAATTTTTTTTTTTTTTTTACACATATGTCTGACATTAACAAAATAAAATTTCTTTTTTAAAATCCTTCAGCCAAGACATAAAGCAAAAACAGTGGTAGTAAGTTAGAGAGTATTTTTATGTAAGCCCATGTATTTTACCAGTACAGTAAAATCCTACCTCCACCCATATGGGTTTAAAAAGTTTTATACAGGATATTAATAAATAGTAAAATACTAACAGAAAGCATATATTCAGTAGGGTATTTTTGCAGTATTTCCTTTAATCCATTATCCTCTGGCCAGTTTTGGATCATTCTTCAAAATAAAAAATGTACGGTATCAATGAAGAATGTTGGCCAGGGAATAAATTACTTAAGGGATCAGAAAAATGTCTGTTATTCTACCATTTCTTAGCAAAAAAAAATAAAGCATTCAACCTGTTCTCTTCTTTGGCAGGAATGTGTTAAAGCTTTGCAAAAATCAGCTTTAATAAAGGTATTACCAAGTGTTCCCTTTTTCCACTTAGGCTGTAGGATATTTGTTTCCCAACACGATGGATAGTTAACATGCAAAAATAAACTTTTTCTTAGATTTTGTATTTAATTATGTACCAAATGCCAGTGATATCTTTTGCCAGGATACCTCCGAAACACAAGACTTTCCCCTGCAATAGGGGATCTTCACCTTACACACACCTGACTAACACTGCACATGCACCCTGCCACCTACGTGCAGCGTTTACCGCTCCACATGCACCACGTCACTGCGGAGAGGCAGACAGCACTGATCAGTGCAGAGTTTCATCATCCCACAAATCTCCAGGCAGGCCAGCTTCTGAAGAGCACAGGCTATGGAATATGCACACCAGCAATGTATCCCAAATTAGCCTAATTATTGCAAGGTAGGTAAGTTCTTTCTCTGCAGTAATGGTGCAAGTGCTGTCAACAGTAGTGACATTTGGACTTCAGTTCTTGGAATTTTAAAAAAAAAAAAATCAATTCTAGCTCTAATTTACTGAACACAGCCTTATACGTGTTGAGTTGGATGAGCTTTTCAGCAATGCAGATGCTTTGAGCTGACAGAAAGCCCATTGTTAATTAAGAGATTACTTCAGAAAGTCACTAAACGACTTCACCAGACCATAAACAGTCTTGCCAACAAGAGTCACCTAAAGGCCTTCTAGGTTACAAACCACAGCGGGGCAGCTCTAGAGCTGGACACGCCAGCCAGGAGGTTCACAGCGCTTATTTTTTACTGGAAAAGCTTGACGCAAGCAGCCGGACTGACCGCGATGTGACCGCCACAGTGAACACATATAGGCCAATGAGCAAATTGACCTAACAACAGCAGCAAAACAGCTCCTCCCCATCATCAGGGAATAATTTGCCTATAAAGAAAATGAGCTGCTTGCAAGTCTGCTACATATCTTAACAAAGGGTTTGGCCATTATTGACCTTAAACCACTGGCACAAAATCATATGCTTATTACCTAATTAATCCAGTCTTCTGGGTTTGAAGTTAGTGTAATCAACTTATTCAAGAGAAGAGCTACAAGGACTGAGTCCTTCAATTAAAGTCAAGAGGACAAACGTGAACTATTATCTAAGAACTATCCATACTTTGCTCCTGCAGAACATCTTGGAACTCTGACAGCTCTGGGATGTGCAGAGCAGCTCCTGCTTCCTCCAACTCATTGGGGAAAAAAAAGAGAGAAGGTAAAAATATCTGAATATTTCTTTATCTGTACAGCTGCATATTCTGAATCTTGGGCTTGTACTGGGACAGTCACCAAGGACAAGCTGCTGAGGGCTGCTAGCAGTCTTGGAACAGACACTGTCACTGAATTGCTCTCATGTTTTGCAATCCAGCTTTGTCGTTACAACTGTTACTAAGATCCAAGGCCAACACAACCCCAAGTGGCAGAACACACTGAAAGCGTAGCTTGTATCCAAGCGTCTCCCTTGGGGTGAGATTGTTTTTGCCTTGAAAAACAACTGACAAGAAACCCAAGGACCCATGCAATGATCTAAACATTACCAGAAGACGTTCACCAACGAAGAGGCAGGTGACTGCAAATATATTATAACCATTGGTAGTAACAAATGATGCTGACAGCAGGATTGATTGGGAAAGTTTTCCAAAKATGTTGAGATTTCAGGGCTTTCAGCAACCATGGCCAACCAGGTTTGCACAGTATAAACCCGTAGCTTCTGTAAGCCTGTTGCAAAGTCTTTGTTGCTTTACTCTGCCCTACCATCATTATATGGTCAAGGATGACTCAATAGAGTAGAATACCACTGGTGCTCTTGAACCGGCAAGGGATGGATAAAAGCATGGGAGAATGCCGATGGGTTTTGCAGTCTTCTATGCATCGGTTTCCTGACTCAATGTTTTGCTGCTATCTTACTGCAACCCTGCCAATATTTAATAAGAGGAAGAGGACTATGCGGGTAGAAGGAAAAGCAAATCTACCTCTTGAGCATGCTTAATCCTTTATCTCATTGAACCGCGTTTCCTTGTTTAACACTGAAGAACTGCATGAAGGCAAGCCACCTAAGAGTTCTTGGGTTTCTCAGGGTCTTTTGGGAACCCTTGGCATCTGGGTTTGAAGTTAGCATCATCAACTTGTTCAAGAGAGAGATTTGCTAGTCTACCATCTTGTCGCTGCAGGTTTGTCAAGTGAAATATCTGCAGATACAGGCCTTCCTGGGATACAAGGCTCTCTCCAGATGAGTAAAGGTACTCACAGCCTTTTATCTATTGCTTGGCTTTTTCATGTTCAAAGCAGTAATCTGAATCCATAAGCCAACAGGGAAGCCATTGTGCGCGCAAGAAATTTTTTTTCCCAGCTTTAAAAGAATCTTAGAGGTTGTCAGTGACAACTGAAAAACCTAATTTCATTGCCCTGACGTATAAAAGTACCTAAATCAAAAAGTGATGCAAACTGCAGAAAAATCTCAGTATGCTACATCTTCATATGAGGGGTGAAAAGAAGCAGACATTGCCCTTTAAGCCCTCAGCGTGAGGCACATGAAATGACAGAACTGATACAAAATACAACTCCCAGTTCAGGAGTATGAAGTATATGAATGACCACAGAGGAACGTACATACAGATGGATTTTCATGACATTGAGAACAACATGTTTTACAAGGGAAATGAAAAACAAAACTGTTGTACATCAGCATAAGCCAAATTAAGGAGATATTTCAGTTTCAAGTCTGGGCACAAAATAAGAGGGACTAAATATTTTTCAGAAACTAAAAGACAACTGTGTTTATTTCTTTTCTAGCACCATCAACCACATTCTTTTCCATATAAAATTAAGTCCAAATTTTACAAGAAAAACATTCAGAAAATATTTGTTAAAGTAAATCGTCTAGAATTATGTGTGATACGAATTTAAGCATAGAAAGTTACTCATTTATAAAAAGCAACTCTTCTAGAACCCTAAGAATTCTTTTTTCTTCTTTTTTTTCTTTTAATATTTTTCAAAAAAATGTATCTGGTACACCTGGCATGCAACCAAGTCCRTAAGAGTGACTAATCGAGAGACGGGCACAAGGAGGGGAGCTGGAATGTGCTTGGGTCATATGAACTTCCTAACCCCAATCTGGATGTCTAAGGTTTGCTGACTTTGTTTGGTCTATCTCACCGGATGCTTTCCTTGGCACTGATACAGGTGAGGGTTTTTGCAGTCAGCTAGAACAGTCTTCAACTGTAAAATTCTGAGCAGTCATTTTGATATTAAAGAGAAGAGCTCTGACTGAAGCTTTGGCTGGGATATTAAATTCTAAATCGTAAGAACCTAATAAAAGACAAAAATAGTCTTATAAATATTTATAATTTATTCTTATTACGTTTTATTTCTTACTGCAGAAAGTATGAACCATGGAAAATTACACTGAAGCCATCAAGCTTAGCATATTGTATGTGAAAGGCCATTTTTTACATTCTGGAAACAGATAAACAGAAAGACTTCTAAATAAATCCTTTAAAGCTCCTAATCCAAGACAAACATGATGATTATGATTGTAGAATGCTCCTGCAGAGCATTTGTCGGGTACTTTAATTGTTTCATGTGGTAGAAATAACCCCTCTACTGATAGGACAGCAGCCGTAGTTAAAAGCTAGAGYACATCTGGTTATTTTACACATAGTAAAAATGGCTTCTTGTTCAGACGTGCAATGACCACTAAAAAAAAAAATTGTGAAACCAACTATTTTTCCTGTTAAAAATATTTTGACAATATTCATGCTGGAACTCCTGAGCTGTGCCATTGATTTTTTACAGTGGAAGTAATGTTTTTTATTGGCCCAAGCTGCTACTACACCCTGTAGAATGATGGGGCTTGCTGGGTTTCCTTCTCTGCCAGCAGCTCTAGTGAGAATATGAAGTTGCTGTGAGCTGCATTTAGTGCAAAGGCTATAACTGACAATTGAGATGTCAGAACTAGAGTATCAGGATGATGTTCCTGTTACTATATATTATTTGTAATGTAGAAACTAAATTTAAATACATGCAAGAAAGATATTTGCCACTCGGTCTTAAGTCTCACATAACGGATCAACTTCCCCTAAATTTACAGTGAAATTTGAATCATGGCCAAATTTTGCCCTCTGACACCTGCTTGCACGGTAACTAATAACTGTTTCAGGCTCTTCTTTTTGAACAAGAGAGAGAAATTCAGATCATGATGCTGTGTGGTGAAATACCCTTTCGGTTTTAGTCAAAACAAGAGACTTCTGTTTATTCTACCACCTGGAGTTCTTTGCCTACAGGCAGCATTATCATCCAAAAATTAAGTTGACTTTGAAGCTGTTGCAATGAAACATAAATGGCCAGCAAATGAAACAACAATGAAAAAATGGTAAGGGAGAAAACAACAAGCTTAGACTTATCCTCTTACTTCCATGTATTTAACCTACATAGTTCAGGAAGGAAGAGGCCGGATAACAAATCGATTGCCTTTTTTTGTTAATCACCTTCATTCTGAACTTTTTGATCCTAGCCTTCTCATAACCTTGAAATCCAATAATGATAAAATTCCAGAGATATTATGGAGACCACAAGGGCACTTAACTGAAGTGTGCTGTTACAGATATGACATTTAGAATCAGGCCTGGAGTTGGCTGGACAGATTCTCTAATATAATAAAAATAGCCTTTTCTTTCCCACATTTTACTATCTGTCTTTGTTTATTCAACCATTCAGCAAACCCAGCTGGATCACAGACATTGTCATCAAAGAAACATTCTAGGTCAGCCAGAAGTAGATGCCAATTGTCTAAAAATAAATAGAGGCTTTGTCACTAGAGTATAATTTTAAGGCCCCTGTAATGAATAATGGAATAGAAAATCTTTCCAAGCAAGTGGGATACACTGATTTCAAGCAGAAAGATTTCACAGTTAATCTGAAATTCACAGTTATTGTAAGCTCCAGATAACCTATTTTTTATTTTACTTCAATAAAAATGATACATAGAGGAGCTTATTAAAAGGTTTGGTATTGTTTTTAAATACTTAAAAGAGCTGCAGAATACCTTGGAAGACAGATGAGACTAGCATTTACCTATCACACAGACAAGAAAACTGAAACGATGTGGTGAACCAATTTCCTATGGGTCACCAAGTGGCAGAACTGGGATCAGATTTCACACTTTCTAGCTCTTATCCCTCATATAATGCACAATTTATTTCCTCTGAAAGCTAAGAGAAGAGACAAGATAAGAACACATAGCTTTATCAGTATAGCCTAATTGCTAAAGATCTTAAAGAAGCTTAAATAAGAAGCAGAGCACCTACTGAAGTCAAAGATGTTATAACAACTAAAGCTTGGCTCTGTAAACATATTAATTTACTTTAAAGAAAATACTTATCTAAAAATAAATTCCTTCACGGAAGTTTTTAAAAGCTACTTCCTCAATGGATAAATACAAAAGTTTTCCAACTGACATTTATCCAAGTCTCATCAGCAAAGATGAGATTTTGTCTCAAGTGCCTGTCACTGAGGAGTAAAAGATCATGTGGAAACTCACTGTAAATCTGTAAATAAAACAGAATTTTTGCTCCATTTTCTTTGGTCTTCATTAATTCCTACATAAAACATTTTCCAACCTTTTCTGCTCAGCTCAAGGTGCCCCAAAAATGGAATGGTGCAGGGAAGACACATTTAAGGTTTGCTTCTGCCAAGTTGCATTGTAACAGTAGTTTTTGTATTGGGCAACTTGAGATGCCAAACAAAATTACAGTAAATGTGAGAGCTACATACCACAGGTAATGCCCACAATACTAGCATGAGTGACCGTAATCACAGTTGCGCTTCCTTGGTGCAGACTCAGCTGGCATTGGATAATCTCGAGCTACCTTTTCACTACTGCATCAAAACCACTGGATAATCCCACAGAGTTAAAAAGTGGAGCTGGACACTTAGGTGATGATAAAAAACGCACCCAAAAAGTAGTGGCATTCAGATGAACAATTTCCTGGTTATTAACTGTCAATCTGTCAATTCACTGAAGTTAGAAGTACCAAGGAAGCCCAGAGATTTGGGGTAGAGCAGCATCAGGGTCATTTACACTGAGTTAGAAACGTTACCATTTCAAGTTTTTAGAAATGGACGGTTTTGCTCCCAATTCTTTCAACTTGTTAGAACGAATCCCACCTACCAAAATGAATGCAAGTTCTATTAAGAACACAGTAATCATTTATAAGACTACAATTTCAGAATCATTAAGCCAGATTCAAGGTACCTCTCTGTTATCTCCTTTTCACACACAACGGAGGGAGAACAGGAAGGGAAACTTCTGATCTCCAGCTATGCAAAGAGTGCAGGTTAATGTGAACCCTCGCTCTGTGCTGGGACAGACTGCACGTCATACAATTTCACGTTTTGTATGTAAAGTTTTTGGACTGGCTCAGTTCTTATGACAATAAAATACTACATATTAAGAAACTTCATAATGCAGTAATAGCCTCACATTTTTCGTAAACTCTATTAGTAGCTGTACTCCTTCATACCAATAGTGAAGGTGCTTCTTCTAAAGTTACACTTAGCAATAGCAGCCACAGGATTTGAGAAGTAGCAGTTTTGGCTTTCTGTTCAGCACTCAATGGATTATATGACACTAAGGAATGGACTACACCCCCAAGAACCATAAATCCAAGTCCTAAAACAACAAAGTATGTCAATATTTCTTTTAGGAATGGGAGTCACTAAATTGATCTTCACTGAGCTGGTTATGTTTTTCACTTATTCAGTATTTTGAAATCATCAAGATAAAACGTCCAAAGAATGAGTAAGATTCAAGTGAATATAATCCACTGCCGCTTGTAAAACCAGGGAATTACTGAACACATCGCTATACTTTTGGCATTGCCTCTGTGAGATATAAGCTCTCTTATGCTTTTGTCATCTGATGTTGCTGTAAAATACATTAGAAATGATGTTACATCCCTTCAGAATGAAATCCAACCAATTTCTAACCTTCCATAAGCTGCAGAAATTGTTTAAAATCTAATGCAAACTATCCCAGACACAAATKATTCTATTTTCTAATTGGCTGGAACTCTACTGCTCCTTAAAAAAACTCCTAACAAAATACTTTACAGTGCTCTAATTCTGTAAGTGTTACAACTCAAAGTTTCTTAGGTTTCTCAAACTGCTCATGCGTTCATGATAAAAATAGTCTGGAAAAAAAACATTTAAACAGGAAAAAAAGGAAGAAAAGGTTTTGCACGTTTTTCTCATCAGGTTGGATTCTAGTTTTCTATTAAAGTTATTCCAAGAAAGAAATGATTCACACTCCCCAAGTTTAAATGCTGAGAAATTTATGGTATCTTACATGCTCACCCTGCCTGCTCCAATGAGCCTGCAAGCAATGGGAATTAAAAGCCACAGCAATGACAAGAACGTGAAACCAATGCTTCCCAGCCTCTCTGGGAGAACATGTCGGATACTTTTGACCGCAAACTTGCCTTTGTTTACTCTGTTGTGAAATACTTCATATTCTGATCAGTTCTGTGGTTGAAAGAGGCTTAATGAATAAAATCTGCTTTAGAGATAATACACAGACTGTTGTGAAGACAATTCCCTGTAAACATTGATACACATACACTACCATAAAGATGTAAAAGATAAAGGCTGTCTAAAGTTACTCTAAGAACAATCTCATAGTATTAATCGACACAAACCAAGTGAAAACGTTTATCAACAGATCTATCTCTTCAGAAGGAAGAAATGAAAGCTGCAAGGACTCAATGATCATCATTTTCTCCTGCCGATGAGATACAGACAGACAGCACTCAAAGGGAAAGGTGACAAGGTAACACAGGTTGTTCTGCACAGCTGGAAGAGTTTATTTCTCCAAAATTAAAAGATCAGCTCAAGAGGAAAATTTAAGGAGCTGGAACGATCTGGCCTCATGTGGTGGTTTTGTGCTCACTCAGTGCTGAAACACTTGCTGGAGCATGGCTTCACTGGGCCTTTCTTTCCAACTGGCTGCATACAGGCAGAAAGTGTTTCACAACACCTTGCCCAGACTCCAGGCCAGGGAAGYTCAGCTGTCAGAAGTCCCTAACATCCCCCTTCCAAGTCAAGAACTTAGAAACACATTAAAAGATTTAAAGACCAACATTAACATAACATGAAGTATTTACAGTCAACCTTGTGGTTAAGTTATTTATTGTTCAGTTAGGAAAATGCTCTCTGTGCCAGTGCTTGGACCTTCTGGGCTCCCTCGAAGTACTGGTACAGCTAAGGTCATGGGGCTTGCTCGCTGGTTCCTTGCCTTGGCATTCATGGTCTCATCCTATAGAGCCTGCCTGTTTGAAAGGTTTTCTGGCAAAATCACCTTCTTTCCTCCTGGAATTTGTGCATCTATCTTCTGTTACTGTCTATTGTGCCTATCTGGGTCGACTCTCATGCACAACCACAGGACAAGCTCCTGAGATATCCCTGCTCCTTGTAACTGTTCTTTCCCACTGCAGACCCAAACAGTGTCATTTTCATAAGACAAAAACATTATTAATACATTAGTCTCACGAGATCTTTCAGCCCAAGTCTTCCAGACATCACTTTCTATGCAGTGCAGGCATTCTTGTTTTCATTCTTCTGTTGGACAAAATGTCAAAAGGTGATACTCAATGCTTCATTGCTGCTATTCTGCAATTTAACAGTATCCAGTACAGATTGGTTTGCAAGGATTTTAACGGATCTGAGGCTACTGTAAACTTTTGGATTAAAATAAATAAAAAAGATTGAAGAGTCATAGTGTATCTTTTTAAACACTTGTTTTGAACAAAACAATGAAAACCCTCGTTTGCTACCCTAAATAAAACCTCCTCTAGTCRTTACAAGGCCTACTGAATTCACACACTGACACTGGAGATATGCTGCCTCAAGCCTCCTGCTGTAATAGCTTTAAGTATTTTCTGCAAGATCCCATCCTCTGTGGTAGCTCTGGCAACTGCAGGCCACATTGTGTTTGAATCTGGACAGGCTTTGTTTGTGTATAGTTGGTTTTGATCAGGTTGACATGTACTAAATTTAACTCTGGTCTTTGTTCCACTGTGCTTTTGGCAAAAGCTCTAAAAACAATGTCTGCAAACATAAAATGTCTAATACTTTTGTGTTTCATTGGCTAATCGTATATCTGCAGTCAAAAGAGCAATCTTTATATTCTAGTGGGATATCACCCATTTGCTCTATTTGGCAATACCAGTTAGTGGCTGATGGTCAGCTGGCCTCTCAAAGACGAATCATGAAAACTTTTCACATAGCTGTATTAAAGCCAAAACCTCCTCCTCTTTTTGACTGTACCGGTGCATAATTTTTTTTTTTTTTTTTTAGTAACTACACATACCAGTTCCTGAGCTTTGGTTCTGATTACACAGAGGTAAAAGAAGTGTACAAAGTCAGAAAGCTTAAGTCATTTTGGTAATGTCACAGTCCTGGGGCTTCCTGTGTTGTGGGAGGGAGGAAGGATTTGTGGATTTACAATCAAGTCTGTAAGTTATCTTTACCCACCAGCATTCTTAGGCTGCTGATTCAGACAATTTCCCACATAGGAATCTCTTCTGCATCTCTTCCTAGTCTACCTAGGCAGCAGAGTAGTAGTAATAGCTACATCTTTAATGTGACCCTTCTGCACACTCTTGTGTTTCTCCGAACATGTTACTGACATTACATGGATTTGACACTCTACATTAAGATTTCTTTCTCATCTCTTTTTTAAACTCTGCTATACTGCCTCTTCTGAAATCCACTACTCCAAACACCCGAATGCAGCTCCTCTCCTCCCGCACTTACTAGCCCTGGATCTGTCCAACCCAACACAAGTCACACGCTGAGAAACCACAGAAGAGCAGTGCTCCTTCGTTCCTCCTCCCTGCCCTCACTATTCCTTCTGCCCCCAGGCTCACCCTACCTCCAGATGTTACCCTCTCCTCTTCTGCTCCCAATCCTTCCCCAGAGCACGAACTGACCCACAACCTGAACGCAGCTTCGAGCCACACGCCATCTTCTGCCTTCTCCATGGGGCCCTTTCCAGTACACAAGCTCTACTGACCATAAGTCAGACTAACTCCAGCATGTTATTTATCGCCTTTCCTCCCAGCTGAGTACATATCCAAATATAGTGACAGTGCTGCTGAGACTTAAAAGAGATTTTTCTAGCATATGAATACAGACGAGACTGCTGCAATGACCATGCATCCAGTCAATAAATACTTCTGGCAGGCCAAATTGTCCCCCTGGGCTGTCTATTGGCCATCACTGCTCTGTGCTATCAAAACCATGCTGTAATTTTCAACAGAGCATCTCTGGTGTTGAACTGAACTCAAATGATAATCTGAGAAAACTGTCTCTTTCAGGAAGATTAAAATGCAAATAAAAATGTAATTATGCTTTTTATGGGCTGTTGTTATGACCCTCCTGTCCTCATGAGGGGGCAGAGCTGCTTGATTAAACAAAATAAAATATTTAACACATATTTCTGCTGGTCTCCAGCTCTATGATCCACATGGTTTGTGGCTGCAGGTCTCTTCGCCTGTAGTATTTTGTATTCTTCCTCATGCACACAGCAGCAGAGCTGTATCCACAGTTTTTACCACAAACCAAGCGGCTTGCTTTGATGGACAAATTCTACCGCTTTAAAAAGCATTTTGCTTCTGAGCCTGTTCCATCCGATTGCTATCACAATCTGAGCTCTTCTCAGAGAAACAATTAAAAAATCCTTCAAAATTGAAAAAATGGTTCTTGAGACTTTGATTAGTCACAGGGTTTTCTATGATTTCAACCACTTTTAGCACCTTCTCTCTTAGAAGGTAAAAATGCATCTCCCCCCTGTGTTTCAGATCTTACTGGAATGCAGCACTGTTCCAATTTCTTCGATCCAATTTCACAGTTACCTTCCTCTTACAGAGTTGAAAGAAAATTGTTAAGTGTCTCAAGTGTGTCAAAACCAGCTATTACTGTCCAACGGTATTCCTTTTTGCTGTACTCAGTCCATTCTTGCTTAAACTTTCCTGTACACCTAGCAAATTTCAACTCTGGTGCGCGTTTTACATCTTCCGTTCTCCCACTGAGGATATCTTCTATTTTCTTTTTATGCCTCGTACCACATGGAATTCAGCGATCACATGAGATTTTTGAAAGACCACATGTGCGCATTTGTGTTGGTTTATTTAATTATATATCCTGTTCCAAGTTGGCTATGCAAAATAGCAACATAAACTTCACAACCCTCTACATGTATTTTGTCTCAAAACCTCAGCTTTTAAAGGAGCTGTCCCTAACACTGCACCTTGCTGGTGAGAGCATGACGACCTGGCACAATTAAGTTTTTTCCAGAAATAAGTATTTTAGAGCTCTCACGTTGCTACCAGGAAAGGCTGTGGAGGAAGGATTGACTGTGGTGAATGGAGCAAAGTCCAGTTGGCGGCCGGTCACGAGCGGYGTCCCCCAGGGCTCCGTTTTGGGGCCGGTCTTGTTCAATATCTTTATTAACGATCTGGACGAGGGGATTGAGTGCTCCCTCAGTAAGTTTGCAGA
>JAYKAV010000667.1:2437844-2571220 GCA_035582835.1 Phoebastria nigripes
GAAAAATTTCTTTACTGAAAGAGTGGTTAAACATTGGAACAGGCTGCCCAGGGAAGTGGTGGAGTCACCATCCCTGCAAGTATTTAAAAGACGTGTAGATGAGGCACTTAGGGACATGGTTTAGTAGGGCATGGTGGTGTTGGGTTGATGGTTGGACTTGATGATCTTAGAGGTCTTTTCCAACCTTAATGATTCTATGACTATATAAGATACATATCTTAACATTGACAAGACTGATTTGTAATGAAAAAGATGATATTGATGAGGAAAGCAGTCTCAAGCAACTCAATTGAAATGACACTAACACAGGAATATCAAACCACCATGCAGAAAATGAGAAGAAAAAAAAAAGTGGCACTCCCTTGTATTTTCTGATCTCAATTACCACTCACACTCAAATGTTGTGATTTTTACATGAAGTCATAATTTGAGATCACATTTATGGTGCTGTGCCAGAACCTTTGTGCTCCTGCCCGCACTGGGATAAAAGAGCTGGAAGCCTGACAGTGATCAAGCTGCTGAAGTTTTACCTGGCAGTCGCTACGGAACCCAAGGGACCGAGTTGCCCAAATCACTCTGAATTTGAGAAAGGCTGTTAGGTCTTTGAAACCAGTTATACAAAAGTGGCACGAGCATACTTCAAAGGCACTGGCGCAGTATATTCATGAAGTTTCAGCAAAAAGCACAACCAAGAAGGAATGTCAGGACAGCCAGGAGCCAGGAAGGCAGCCTTTGATGGGGCTATGAGAACAGAGACCAGGGGAAACCAAAGCACAGCCAAAATAAGATTCTTAAGGAGCCAAACTTTTCCTGGAGCAACTAAAGAAAAAAGATGCCAAAGACTATCCTGGGGGAGAAACAAGCCCCTGATTAAACATACGAATGACTATTGTAAATAAAATGTAGGAGAGTAGAGAAAGTCTACTTTTTGACCTTAAAAGAACAGCTCAAAAAGGCTTCAAAGAACAGGACAAAAATGAAGTTTTTACTTAAGCTAATTCTTAAGATAGTGCTATATAATCCTGAGAACAGAAGATCCATGACTGTTTTTCCACAGAAAAAMCCCTCCAGAATCAAAATAATTCTAAAGCAACTTTAAATTGACAGCTCACATAAAATACAGTATTCTAGTACCAGAGAAGTCTGTGAAAAAACTGTGCAAGTCAAAGAGCTGGCTTCTGCCAAGCTCATAGTCTCAAAAACAAAGGTTGCCTGCTACCTATCAACACTGATTCCAAAATATAAAAATAAGGCCTGTGCTTTTTTAAGGGGATGCATCTAATCCAACCTCATTTTAAAAGGCATCTGGGTTCTTCCATTTCATTGAGTTCTCTGTTCAACTCTTATATTTTTGATGCTACAATGAACATTATAGCTTAAAAGACATGTTACATCTCTTCCACAATTTAAAACAGAGATTTTAGAAGAAATGTTGCCTAGTGTCCACCAACATATACGAAGATGAAGGAAATAATTAACACTGAAAAGTCTCAGTAACTGAAGTGCTGGCCATGTTTAGCATCAAAACAAACCCATCAATGCTACAAACTTCTACATGACAACAAACTTCTTTGCTATCCAGATGACATAGGTGCAATTCATAGAACCACATTCTYTTATACCCATATATGTATTTAAGTGTTACATATTTCCTATATATTTTCTAATGGAGGGAGCACAATTTTCTTTGATCAGTAATAAGGGCTGGTCTCAACGATGACGCAGTCACACTTGAGGTGAAAGTTTCATAGCACTGCTTAGGAAGCATGGTTTATGTGTTTGCAAAAATATCCCAGCCAGAATCATCTATGTTGCTGAGGAATGCAAATGCCTCAAGATGCTCCAGAACACCACTCTGTTGTTAACCTTGCCCTATGGCTCTTTTTTTATTATTAGATTGTAAAACTTTGTTCACTGAAACAAAATATTTTTGTTCAACAGTAGATTTCCTTTACAGTATATAGTCTTTCTGAGGAAGCACACAGCTACCAAATTATGCCTCTAAACTGTTCTTTTAATTCCTCGCAGCATCTATTGGTCAGAGGAAATAATTTTAAGTTTGTTTGTATTTTGTAACTACCGCACTGGCTATGACACCATCATTCCCTGACAGTATTTCAATAACAGGCTTCACTGAGAGAGGCATATGGGAACTGTTCCTCCAAATTTTTTCCTTTTTAAAGTAGCTATTCTCAAAACAATTCTCCTCTTAGCTACAGACTTAAATCTTTGCACTGTCCATAACAATTACAGATACAAAGGAAAAAGCGTAATTTTGAAGTAATTTTCTCCAAGAATGCATCACAACCTCAACGCCACAGCATCATGCTGAGCATGGTCACAACTGAGAAGTCACTGCTGCTATCTTCTGGGGTTTTTTAATTCAACTTCCATAGCACCTGCAACAGAGCTACGCAGGCTACACGCTTGAGAAAACCTGCCTAGGTACCTATTCTTAATTTCACAGGAATAAAGACCACGTACGTTAGTAAAACTTAACACAGACAACTCTTTTTAAACACGAGCTCTTGCTGCTTATATAGCCTGGCACAAATCATTCCTTCCAGTAAGATGCTATCAACAAAGCAGATAGTGTCATATGAACCATAAAACTTAACATACCATAAAACTAAAGACACCATAGCCTCACAGGAGGCAGCTATCATTATTATTACTGTGCAAGTTCATACTCTTTAAAAAGATGATTCTAAAGCAGACTGGATTTTTTATTATTTTTTAACACTGAAAACAATTTTTACTTTTTTTTTCACCCTCACAAAAACATTTCATTTGACATATTTTGGTTTGAATACCGCAAAATGAAGTATTTTTTGTGTGTGCGTTTTTACTCCCATATTTCCCTACTTTTACTGCTTATTATATTGCAGTTTTTCTCACTGAATCAAATACAGAAAGAACTTTCCAAATCAGGAAAGAGGAAGTCTGGGGAATTTTTAGCTTTTGATTTTTGCACTCAGTTGGGTTGAAAAAAGCAAGGATTTTTATTTCATTCAAACGTTTTGCACCAATTTCTGCTTTAATAATAATTACAGTAAAAATGCAAACAGATGACAAATCAATTTATCATTTTAATAAAATGTTTTACTTGAAATGGAAAACCCAATTCTCAACAAATTCAACATTTGGAATTAATATGGCATTTGTATGAATTTAGAAAAAATTCAAAATAAATGTCAGTTCTTCTACTGACATCAAGGTCTGACTAATAAAAAACAAACCAATTAACCACAATGGCTGAAGTCTGTGACTTTTAAGTTCTTTTCTTGAACATTAGTGTTTGCAAATGCTCGGAATAAGAGCTGCTGGATGCCATGTGCCATTACAGAACTGGAGCTGGGGAAAACCACCAACTTGTCAGTTGTGTTTTCCTGGTCTAAGCAAAACAGATTTAAAGAGATACTATTCACTTTCATGGGAGAATTCAAATAGCATTGATTTCTTTATGAACTATACTTCCCTTTTTTACAATTATGCACTAGTCCACAGTTAAAAGGATGTGAGTTTTTCATTACAGGAAATTCTGAAGAGAGAGGAAAAAAAAAAAAAAAAAAACAGATTTGTCTGGAAATGTCAATTACTTAAGGAGAGAAACAATGAGGAAGGTCAAAATCTCTCTCAGTCAGTACTGACAAAGTCTGAGAAGTAGGATTCCACTGTTCTAATTTTACAATTTATATAGATTTTAGATAGAGGCTGAAAGGAAAAGCTTTTCTACTTAATATTTCAGGCAGGGAAAAAATTATAAAACAATCAAGAATTACTTATGAAACTATCTGGCTTAGTCTGATGTAATGGAACAGGAAATAAGATTAAGACTATGTTAAAAACACAGAATATCGGTACTTCGCTCTGGAAGACGCTGGCTTCCAACACACCACAGAAGTCATCAGCCTTGACCAAAGCTAACAAAGCACTGACTTCGCTAACGGTTCACTATAGCGTGATTGCGCATTGAAAAGTGCTACAGGAAACAAGAGACTGATATTAATGCACTCATGCTGCTGCTGCTGGCAACGAGATCAAGAGCAGTAATATTGTCCATTCGGTCAGCTATTTTGCAACATTCTAGGAATTCTTTTATTCCTCTGACTGCGTTAGCTTTGCTACAAGTTTTCATCAGAGCTTTCCAGAAAATCAARTGAAACGGAATTACTGTATGGTGAGAAGGACATTTAGAATTTAGTGATATTTAACTGTGGCTTCTAGCAGTGTTGCAAGCTATTAAATGTGTTGTGTTACTATTAAAAAAAAAAAAGACACGTTCACAGAAAAAGAGGGCCCAATTCCGAATTCAGATGTTCTGACTCTGTAAGGGTGCCATTCCTTTTTCATTAACCGAGTCAGTCTCGATCTACACTATCATCAGTGAGACAAAATTCTGCTCTTATAAAGGTCAGTGACACATTTTAAAAAAATCAAGTTTGACAGCAGTCTCCAAATGTATTCCACTTTTGTCCCATAATAATGAAAAATCCAGTATTCAGTGTATGGAAAACTAAAGCATCTGTGTATCTTCAATAAAGTAACTCCAGAAAGTCACAGATATTGGTAAGCCAAGACTTGTATTCTTCACAGCAAGTGATCTAAATTAAATTTTCCCAAAGGACAGGAGCATTTCTAATTAAGACATTTGCAACTGACGTACCTAATAAATGCTCTTATATAATGATATTTTCTAAAAGAACAGAAAAAAGTGCCCCTTGAACAGTTTTATCTACCCATTTCTAGGTCAATCATTGAGAATCTTGGATTTCCTCAACTACTACTTATCTACTCCAGGTAACAAACATGGACTTAAATGAGAATCATCTTAATTTGGAAAGTCTCCATGGAAGAAGGAGCATCTGCTCCTCATGTTTGGGGCTTTTAAGTATATAGTTACATAAATGGTCATGCAATACGCTCGTGAAAGTCATAGTGATTTGTTGTTGTTGTTAAGAATTCAGCGTTGAACTAAATGGACTCCAAATAATGGTAAAACTGTTAGCATCACTTGGAAAAGAATTAGGCCAATGACAAATGTTTTTGACAGTTCCATTCCCATTACGCAAGTCTAAGTCATATTTCGTTTAATTCGGAACAGATGATTCACTGATCACTCCTTTCTTCAGGTTTCAGATAGCATCTCTCTGACATACCACCATTGACAATGAAAAATACACACCAAAAAGTAAAATCATTTGGTATTTTACCATACGCCTTTGAAGATCAGCATCCTGTTCTCTGGCAGTGCACAGATATACAGACAGAATAGTCATTCCTGTAGGAGACTCATGATCTGGGTTCACACCAAAATGCAACCCGTTAGCACACAGCTATGCGAGACATACACAGAGTGAATATCATAGGCAAAAATTTTATCTTCACTATTGACTTTTGGCATACCTCTGTATGCAACATAGGGACACRTTCTCTTTTCTATACACTTACAACCCATTTCTACCATCTGACAAGGTCTTTTTTATATATTGACCTATTATAAAACAAACTTATCTTGAAGGAAAACATGATCCCACCAAAGTCAACAACAAAAGTCACTGTGCCACTGTTGAAACAATCTCATTCTTTCTCAGAGCATGGTCTCTGGTTCGGTTTTTCTTACAGTTTTCTTCTCTCTACATGGACATCTCCTTTGTTCATACTTACAGCATAGCACATGTCCTGTCCTTGAACTGCACACTATTGTCCTCCTACTGTTATTTATGCGAAATGCTGCAATACCTGCCTTCTGCTAAAAGAAAAACTCAAAACCCAAAAATCTCACAACACAGTTCTGGAATTTAAAAGTACTGATGATTATTTTTTCATTGCTAGCTGTTACATCTACTTATTTACTAGCACCACTGGCATTTTGCCTCCGACTGAGTTTGACGCATTACAGCAACTTCTGCAACCCTCAGCGTCTCTACCAGTGAAACCCATGAACTGACTTAGTTTTGGAGTCAACACTGTAGTACCAACTCAGAAGCAAAACAGAGCGAGCCTTGGGAACCATAGGCAAACTAAGTGTAAGATGGGCTGGATTTGAAGACAGTACCTCTTCTGTGTCACTACTGTGGGACTGAGATACCTCATTTTCAGTGTCATCATGAGCCACCTATAACAAAACAGTTAACTAGAAAAAACACCCTAACATGATAAATAACTTCATTCTAACGCTTCCTCCTGGTGAGCTCTCTAACACTTCTGCTGTTTAACACAAATATTTAGCAACATTCCAGAAGCACGGAATGACATATTTCAGGAATAAAAACAGTTGTAAAAAAATGAAGCAATTTATAAAACAGATTCATTCACAGCTCAACCCTGGTTGGAGCCCAGAGTTTCTATCAACGAAAAAGAATATCTGCGTGTAAAGCAGTACTGCTTTTTGCTTCCAGACCAGTCAGGAACTGATAGCTCTAGCTGAATAATTGATGGAGCTAGTATACAACAATTAATCCCAGCAGACTGGATCAAATAAAATGAAGCAAGTTTATAATTTAAAGTACTTATTCCGCACAGAAGAATTTTGTTCACAGAACACTAAGGAAATGGCTAAGGCAAGCTACAGTGGATGATTTTCCAAACATACTTTCCAAATGTTACTCACAGTAATACAGAGATGTACTTTGAATAAAGTGAATATATCTCAGCTAATTAAAACAGCATCGGAGATCAGAACTGAAAACTGTGCTGTTGATGTGGGATTTCAATGTCTAAAATAAGCAACAAAGTGGTCATCTTGTAGATTTTTAATGTATGTGCTTGAAATAGTAACACACATTAGCTATTAAAAAATACACTGAACTATATGGCATCCTGTATGTTTTTTTCCAAGTCAGGATACAAGTCACAAAATTATGCTCTTTGATCATCCCTTCTTCAATTTATTAGATACTCTCTCAGCTAGTTTGAAATATTTTAAGGATTCTGGAAAACTGGACTGAAAATATATTTGAACTACGGACATAAAAGTCAATCAACTGGTCAAATCTCACTATGTTTAACATTATCTTGTTAAAACCCTGAAAACTCTGTATAAATCACACAGGTTTTCTTCTAAAAGGATAGGCTCATTCTTCATTTGCAATTGAGCCACTGTGGCTTAATTTTTAAGAGGGATAGCTTTTGTGACCAAACTTGGCAAAAAGCAATTGTTTTAATGGAGAGGAGGCAAAAAAAGCGGAGCCGTTTCCCATCTTCACATACTTAAATTAGTCACAAAAGATTTCCGAAGTCATGACCACCGTTTGTGAAATACCACAAAATCCCATCGATCATTTAACCTAGGCAGACAATATGGAAATCTGGAAACAGATTTAAGTCATTAAGATTTACTGTTGCGCTTAACATAGTGGAAAGATTAATTATGTTAATGGCCTAAACTTTATACTTGCCATTTAGTAACCTGACAACACATACACATGCACACACTTATTTTGTTTTTCATCAGGATGAAATGAGATCTCTCCATGTTGAACAGCTACGCAATCGTCAGGGTCTGCCAGCAGCAAGCAAGTAGTTGGTATCCAGCCAAGGATATTAGCATTATAATGCATCCAGTATCAATCCATCATGGGCATTGACAGTCCAATTGTACCAACCATTCCCAAAATCCTTCTTGGGTTGGAATTTGGAATGTGGGACAGTGATTTCTGAACACCACACACACACACAATGCTAGAGGCATCCCTAATATTTAAAATAACTGAGCATGGAACTATTAGAGCATACAAAGTGGAACAGTGATGGGATAAGGGCAAATCTGCAGCATAAAGACAGGGTTCATATCACATGATGAGAAAAATCATAAATGAAGAGCACTAAAAAAAATAAACAAAACAAAAAAGAAATGATTTCTCTAGATTAGCACAGCAAGATAGCTTTGTGATGACTGCTATTCTACAAGCAGAGATTTTTATTACCAAAATCTCTAATAAGAGACAGCTTAGACCTATGCCTTCTATGAAGGTGGAGAAAATTATTTTTCCTTATATTTAAAAGATTATCACTTCATATCTCATCTCTTCTTATTAAGTTTACAGCAATATTAAAACAAGATTTGGGTGAATAAAGAACATAATATACTCCAAAATAGAGAACATATTCTTTGGAGCATTATAAATGCTCCTGTCTGCTTGAATGGAATTTTAATGGAACAACCCACYCTCTTAGGATAAAAATAAAAAAAAGATGACAGAAAATATTATCCTTTTCCAAAAGCTTCATTAAACAGCCTTGCTTTACAACCACAACAGATCACTCTATGGACTCTGTCGCTCAGGGACTGTATCAAAGAAAGTACCTATAAGAGATTAACAAATCACCTTTATTAATTCTTTCTACCAGTCAGAACATTTTTACAAATGGAAACAAGTAACCAGGAAAAAAAAATCCTAATACATATCAGTATTAAAATAATGGCTGATTTTAACATATCTCTGTACATTTCACTACTTTTGACCAGCAAGCCAAAGAAAAACAACCAAGTTTGTGATGTGAGAAATGTAACAGTGCAAGGCTCCTCAGGTCATTGAGAGAGACACTGTATTGGGAACTGGGACTTCTGAACAGAAGACAAAAATAGTTGTGTGACATAATGTCTAAATCCTGAGAAGTGCTAGGGAAAAACTCTATGTTTAAAACGCAGACATTATATTATGTGCTTACAGCCAAGTATCTGCTGGAATTTACTGTTTGCTCCCAAAACAAATCTTTACCTGCGTCACTGAAATGAAGCATGAAAGCAGGGTCAAATTTGAATCCTCCGTTATTAATGGGAAGCTATTTCTTTATTGTTACACTTTGCCAAAAGCTGAAGTGACCAAAAAAATGCCATAAATATGAGATTTTGCTGCCAGAGACTTTGTTTACTTTGCCTTCAGCAGAGATTTTTTTTTTTTTCCCTAGTATATAAAGGTTGGGTGGGTCCCAAATTAGAAAAGATAAAAAAACCCACAAGACAAAACACTGTGTGGCTGTTGATGTATGGTAATTAACGATAATTAGTAGATGGGGAAAAAAACCTTAAACAAGTTGACTTGAAAATCAACTGCAAACTTTCTTACATGTTATCTCTTAGGTGCTATACTAAGATCCTGGATGAGACAAAGCATTATCACAATAAGATTAAAGGCATCACAATTACAGCTGCCCACAAGACAAGATCAAGGACTTCACATAAAAAAGCAGAGCAAATGCCAGCAAATGACAATCACCAAGTGACTGATGAGGAATTCAAAAGAAAGTTGAGCATTTTTCAAGAAGTGCTATGGACTGAAGATGCTTGTCCTTTTACCAAATGGTAAAACAAAAATGGCTTTATAAGTCTCAGACCAGTACTATGGACCAGATGAGCGTTAGTGAACTTTAGTGGAGGCAGAGAGYAGAGGGCAGACATGCCCATGATTTCCTAAGCTCACATTTTAAACCAGGTGCTGAACTGCAGATTAACAACAACAATTAATGACCTTTGATAGACTACAACATATAAATATCTACACACCAAACCTTAAGCACACTAAAACGACTTAATATTTGCTTTACCTCCAAAGTAGCAATTCCTTTCTTCCACTCCCGATAAACTTAGTTAAGCCGGTTTGTTTCTTCCTTGTTTCCTTCCCTTCCCACATGTAAAATCTATTTGGATACATTTATCTGAAAAGCACCATAAAGTACTCTTTTCACCCTCTATTACATTTACATGAAAACTTCACCACACATCAGATCAGTTCATTTGTGCATTAAGGGCACAAATGTATAATAGTCACTCCTTGTGCCATCCCACACTTACACAAAGATGTTGCCTTTTACTTCATCACCATATAAAGGCTGCTTTAAAGTTGGGAGAAGAAAATGCAACAATATTTGCTAATTTTGCAAAGAGTCTTTTAATCAGTCCCTACTCAAGGTTGATTAAAAGAAACCCAGTTAACCCAGCATTCAGGATCAGCAACCAGCCAATGAAAGATTCTTTTCAATAGCTAGAGATATCACAAAGAAAGTAAATTCATCTAAGCTATTATTTTTTATTGAAAAGGCTGGGAAATGGTGCCACTACTACTTGATACAAGCAAACAAAAACCCCTAAAAAGCAGTTGTACGTTTTCTGCATACACCAGGGCAAGGACTCATTTTGTCTTGTCTGTTCTTCCACTGGTTTCATGTAAACTTAAATAACATATGGAAAAGAGGCAGAAGCTCTAGAAGTCCCTGCTAAGCACTCTGAAAATGGGGAAATATCTATTCATCATGAGGAATGAAATAACATCGAATTTCAGGAGGACTAAACTACTTCAAGGGAGTGCCAATGTATACCTGCTACGTCATGGAATAGAAAATGTAGTAATAAACGTGTCTTAGAGTGGAAAATGTTCAAGTACTGATGGCAGTCAGGTGTAACAATTACTACATTTGAGAATGGGCCATGCTGCTGGAAAAAAGTTTTTCCTCTTGACCCAGTTCAGGACACCGTTCTTGGGGATGTATCAGACATGGACATAGCCGGTTTTCTCCATAAAATAAAGCAGTATCTTCTGGCACAAAATAGCACAGAAAGAAAACTAAATGCAGCCAGTTTGTAAATGAAACTTATGACCCAATAACGTCTGCAGGGATGTGATACCGCTGACTCTCTGACACAAACAATTTTTTTACTGCCTTCCCAGCAGCATGCACCATAAATGAGTAAGAAGATGGAGACAGCACAATGGAAAGAAAAACAACTTAAATCTCAACAAGGGGAAGATTTGTATAAATAGCAGCAACTAGGTATCCTTTTTTGTACGCGGCTCAAAATTTGCCAGGGTCATCCCTCCCACCCCCTTTTAAAAAAAAAAAAAAWATCTTAGTTTAAGAAAAGAGTTACAATACATCTTTAAGCAATAAAAAAAAGTGACAAAAATTACTGGATGTGGTCAGGTTAATGCAGTGAAACTCTCACCAAAATAAAAAAAATTTTTAAAAGACTCCTGCCTTTTTTACCTTAAATCTAAAAAGAATTTAAAAAAAACCCTATTAATCACTTGTTAAGTAACAGAAGATTAAAAAATGYGCTAGCAAAATATTCAGGTTTTCCATTCTTTAAAGAAAACAAAGAAAACATTTTACACATTTTGAAATTTAAAACTGTAAGAATAAAAGTTGAAGCTACTTTTCAATCATGGTGGCTTTCAATATCTGCTACTGATTAGTGAACTTAATCCAATAACTAATTTCTGAAATTTTACATAATTAACAGGGACAGAAGTACAATTAGACACGAAGAACCAGTAGATATTCTCATCGTTATAAGAAAGTGCATTCACTTCCAGGCTCTCCAAGACAGCTGAAAGGCAGAAGGATCCCCCAACTCAGTGGCACAGACAGGGAAAGAAATGGTCCTGTCACCATAACCACATTAGAATTTAAGTCTTAACGAAACAATACAGAATCCCTGAATTTGCAACATAGCTGTTTTTCAAAACTGTTAACTCATTTATAGAGCAAGGCCCGTGGACTTTCAATGAGCTTCTAAATCACTCATCATTTTCCGTGGAAGTGGATAAATTATGTTATGTAGTAAAAAACATATGGCATTTTCAATTAAATATCAGAATCAGTTTTGCATTCTGTAACTACAGAGAATGTATTTTCCCATCAATATCTCTTAAGTAGCAGTTCCCGTTCTGTGGTTTTTTTCCTATTTTGTTATGCTTTGTTGACTGCCATTGAAGGACTGTATTTTCCCTGAGTACTGTCTCCTCATATTGGGGTAGAAGAATTCTGTTGTTCTATCGTCAAATATAATAACCTGGAGTAAACAATTTGCACAGATTTGTTTCAGGAATCTTATACAGAATGATGACAGCAAGGACCRCTGGAGATCAGTTGCTATCCTACTGGACAGCGTCTTACCCTGCTTTACAATTACAAAGTAGGTGCAAACCTTCTACAAACACTTTTTAAATTCTGCAGTTAAACTACACCTAACATAGTTTATTACAGCTACTTTTTTAGTTACCCATACTTAATAACACAAATATGTTACTGTTTTTCTTATAATATTAATTTTTCTAGAGATATTTTGTATGTTACTGATCACCTAAGTAGGAGGGTTTTTTCCCCAAGCTTTTTTTTTTTAATCCATACACATTTGTAAGTTTTAATACACTTACTGCTTTAAAATTAAATATCTCAATTTTAACTTGCTAAAATACTACTTTCTCTAGCAAACTAATTTTTCAGAACTAAAAAGTATGGTGAGTGGTTTTGATGATCTACTTTGAGGAACAGTCAAAGTAGAGAACACCTCTTCTATGTAATGCCAAATTAAAGAGTGTATGTGCACAAAGGACTATCTTCAAGAAAAAAAAAAAAGAAAAATCTTGTAATTAAAATGCTCACACTTCAGTATTTTAAGCAATCTAACTTCATCCATAAATAAATTGTGCTTCTATGTGAAATTTGCATAAAGCACATTTTGTTTCAAAACTATTCTCTTCATTTTTGCTCCTAAAAATAGAGCAGACCTGCAAGACTTTAGTACAATCTATTATTGAAGAAGTATCAGTTAGAAATAATAATTTCTTTTTTTTCAAAGCCATACGAGCAGTTTTTAAGTTCCAGCTGTACTATATTGGGTTTTTAATTTTGTTGTTTTTCTTCTAACAATCCTGTTTGTTTCTCCGTGCATATTATTCAAAGCAGATGTGCTGAAACAAGAAAAAGCCTCTTCCATCTACTACAACAGCTGGCGCAGAAGTTAAGGTCTTCTTCCTTTCTCTCGTTTGCACACAAGCACACACGCGTGCACACACAGACCCTATGTCAGCAATGCATGCAGAAAGACTCACGCTGTGAATGTGTCTCTGTCCCCACGGTACGACAGTTTACAAGGTGGATGTCGGAGCAGCACATTTCTTGCACTTCAAATTTCCTCCTCATTTCTTCAAGCTTTTGTGAGAAAGTAACTGACAATCATCTTAATACTACTGCCCTCTACTGCTTAAAAATTAGGGACAGGAAAAGAACTCCTACGTTGTATTCATTCTTGACTGAGGGACTTGAATAAAGAATTTTAGTATTTTTAAATCTGGAACTTTTTAATTAGATGCATTATATGAAAATTAAGAACTGTGGAAGATGGTTCTTTCCTCTGTTTTGGATATTGTTATTATTAAAGTTGTTACTATTGATAGAAACTGCAGTATCTATTCCGAAGGCTTAGTAAAGGCAATTAAAACGCATATTCAGAAAATACATTAAACAGCTKCTTTCCCAATAAAATGACATCTGCAAAATGCATAAAAGTGAGCAGAAGCTGAGTTAACATGTCAACACATTTTTGTTTGTATAACTGAAAATCATGCTTGAGTTATGGATTAAATTGGACCTTAAAAAAAATGTGGTGCCCTCACTGAAAAGTAAGGTGTGAATATCTCAGTAATGATCAGGGAGGTGAACAGAGACAGAAAAACTAGATGTTGAAAGAGTTGGTTTAAGACTGTCCCATAGGCTTATAAATAATTTCCTCCACAAACATACCTATTTTCATTTTAGTTTGATCCAGTCACAAGTAAGATTCACTGGGTATTACGTGGAATTACTAGAATAGTTCCCCCNAACATTTGGAACCATTTCTCCCCCTTTTCCATTCCTCTAAGATTTAACAGCTTGTCCTTCACTTCAGACTACAGCAGAGTACAGAAATAGGACAGATGTTTCAAACATAGGTGATGAGGTCATATCTCCTTCTGAGCTGTATTACAGGGTGTACTATGTGTATTGAAAACAGATCTGAACGAGACATCAGATTCATACTCCTCCTGAGGACATTAAAGACAAACTCTCACTGATCTATTTCTCATACGCGTCTACATTCTAACCTTTCAGGCCCAACAGCAGCTAGCTGCTACTTCGCAGCACTGAAGTCTGCCATATTTTCTCCATCACTACGGCAATTTTCCAAGAATATCTCTTCTGATCACGGATTCATATACTCTCATACGATCATTGCACATATGAGGATGCTTTTCTAAAGCTTACTTGGTGAGCTACCTCCACAGCCCTGTATCTGAACTCTCCTAGACCTCAGAGCTGCCATAAAGCCCATAGCAGCAAGGTCAGAGTAAAAGTTCAGAAAAAGATAATGCAATCGCTGCTCCATACAAATACCTCAGTGAGCAGCAGAAAAATATGTTATTAATGTGATCCCCTCTCTCTCTATGTATATGTAACTCAACAGTTATGGATGGGTCTCACCGCACCACTTTGATTACAAACTTATCTGGAAGACACTGTGTCTACAACTATATAAGATGCCAAGTTTCTTTTTGAAAAATGTAATGTAGCAGAAGCAATTCTGCATGTTTATTTCATATRCACACAGTAAGAAGACTGATACTACAAAAGCGATTTACACTGGCTAGCTTTTTTCTGCTAAACCTATCATACATGCTGTTTGTTCTGGATTCTCCTGCTTCTTCTAACTTACCTACAGATACTGATACTAAGTGAACTAAATGCTGCTAACTCTTATTAATTTTTTGTTCATTGAGCAGAACAAATTGTCAGCTCTCCAGGAATATGTATGATCATACTTTAGATTTCAAAGTGCATTAACTTTTTAATTTAAGAACTAAGGCTATTAGTTGAAGACCATTTGCCTGGTGTCATTTTAATTAATTTCTAAATTGGAGAAGTGCTAGCTATGAGAACGTACAAAATGGAATGTCTAAAATGCAGAATCAAGGAATGTCAAACTATTGAAATTGTCCTGTTCTGCCTCTTTATACCTCACCTATATTTCTGAACACTGTGGCACTATGTCAGCATGTCTCGTGCAGGACACACATTGAACACCTCCTGGGATGCAGAACACTGAAGCTCAAAGGAAGAAAAGGATGGAGTGCGGGAGAAAGGAGGGCAGGTAATCAGAGGAAAGAAAGAGACAAATTAGAAAACTTCTGGTAATTCATAAGTATAAAATGCGAAGTCCAAAAAAATTCCCACTGGTCCACGGCTTCAAGTGTTAGTTAATATGAAGTCTAATTATTTTTGCAGTTTGGTATTTTATTAAACRTGCACTGAAATATGAAACTTTCAGCTAATAGAACACATGTGTAGGTAAGAAAGTGTTCTTTTTGGCGTGATTTCATTAGTTCCATGAACAGTGATGCCAGAAAAATAAGATCTAAATTCAGTGCAACTACCAGGACAGACAATTCAAGAGGGGGGGGAAAAAGTTAAAATCAACAACTGGCAGCACAATGCAGAGAAGCTAGTATTTATTACTAGTATTACGAGGCTTAAAACATATCTATCACCTTGGAAATTTTACTGATAAAATTTCACAGTAGATTTATGCCATTTTTTGCTTTAGTTCTTATGAAGTTAACAACTCCATGCCTTGCAGTCCCAGCTTCTTGTAAACCTTTTACTTGTGATTCTGAGTGAAAGCCTGTATCAGACAGCAGTACTAAACCTCACCTGAATAGAGAGAATACCTAACATCTGTTAAGTGTACAATAATATGTGGAAAACAGCAGCATGAGATGAATTTTCAAAGGGAATATTTAGTAGCCAAGCTCAGATCTAGTACCATTAGCAAGTATATATTAGTCAGCTAAGAATATTCATAACTGAAGTCTCAGAAGTGCCACATTATTCACTTTCCTTATTATCAATATTCTTCAGTGTCCCTTGGCAGCATACATTGCAGTTCAAAACATGGAAGAAAAAGCCACTCTCCTGAAAAGTAATGGACAGGTGGGAAAACTACAGAAGTCTCTTTGATCACAGGTCATGTACAGATGATTGCAAGCTACTGGATTGTTATGACTTACATTACCACTGAACCATATTGTATGACAGTTTTTTGTGCTCTTATCCCACTACAAGTGCCAAGGAAAATGTGTTAGTTTCAACTTCCATTCTTAAACCACAATTTAGTTTAACTCATTTTCCTTTGCAATTTTTATGAGCTAATAGCTCAAAAAATGGTTGCTTAACACAGATCAGCTGATGAGCAGAAGCCAGTTGAGCCACAGACCTCCCCTCTACCCCCTCACACAACACACACAGAGCTGTTGCCAGGAATCATGTGAGTGCTACTCATCCACTTTAGTGCAAAACAGGCCCACATGGCTTAAACTGCTGATGAAGGTTTCAATATCTAATGCAGAATGGAGATAAAAATCCCCTAAATATTTGCTTGCTCCTATTTTTTGGTCCACTGGAAAATAGTTAAGCAGGAAATACTTTTGGAAGAGCTTGAGGGTTCCCGTGAATTTGCACAGATGCCAGCTGAAGTGTGACAATGCCTGGCTGTTGATTCTCAAGAGACAGCAGTTAATCTTTTGCACCAAAATGCAGCTGAGTGCATGAAGGAAAAAAAACCCCAGCATTTCACCATTTGTTTTCAAGGAAAGTTTAAAAGCAGGGCCCAGAGTACAGCTAGTTAAAAACCTAAAAACTAGATGCTAAACTGATTTCTTACATATACATGTACAGCCACAACCACTCAGACAGAACCAAGATTATCCCAGTGAAAATATGACATGCTCTGTAGTAGTACAGATGCCATTATATAGATAAGCTGATGTTGATTTCAACAAAACAAAAAACCGACAACAAAATCAATTAAATCATGCTCTTCTTCCCTGTCTTCTTGCGTGTGCTCTCACACACTTCAACATGTATCACGTATGCATATATACGCACAGACACATGTATACACACATTTACAAGCACATACTTTTAGAACACCTTACCACCAGTGTAACCTTATTCTGCATGTACTAACGCAACTGCTCAGATGATCAGCAAGACTTCACTTACGGGCATTTAGAGTTTGGAAGGTTTTTTTACTACTCTAGAGTTTACAGTTTTTTACTCCATGACTATTTTAGCATGAGACACGGCTGAATGCTACTGTTGTATGAAAGAACTCACCTCTCCCTGTCTAACAGGGGTTTCAGGAAAATATGGTCATCCAAGCATTTCCCTTAAAAACAGCATGAATTCGCAACAATGTTTTAAACTATATATTTTGGTTCTATTTTAAGAGAGAGAGATGCAATTTGTGGAATACTTATTATGAATAGATATTTCAAGGGGAAAAATAATGGTACTAGGCTGTAATTAAAAAAAATGCAACTTAATCTACGCRCCACTCCGGAGAGACATAACACCACCCAATACTAGTCTTTTAAGAAGATGTAATTTGGACAGCAGTATTTCACAAAGAAGGAAAAAAGAACAGTAAGTACTAAAACAAAGGTTCTGACATGTCTCCAAAAAATCACCTTTCCTAGGCTCACTTCTGCAAAACTACTTCTGAATAAAGTGTCAGTAAAGGACACTTGAAGTGTTTTTTTAATTTTTATTTTTTAAATACAAGTTAGATTGCTTCCCCACACAAATACTGTATGTGGTCAAAAGTTCAGGGTACTGGTGGCTTCTCAAGGCCTTTGAGTTCAAGAACCTTCATGATCTGAGCCTTTTCAGTTCAGGGCAGTATTCAAGTTCTAGCCATATGTCTCACAACTTATTAATATTCAACAGGAACAAAAAAAATTCATAACACATTTATTCAAGTGGCCTGGCTAGAGAGCCTCTTGCAGGAATATTTTTGTGCTGTGGATATTTTAATATAGCTCAACATTTAGTAAATTGTGTCTGAGATCAAATGTTAGCAATTTTGCTGACACCTGACATGGAAATTCTGCTAATTTAATCACTTATTAACTCATCACTCAAAGTAAAAGCTTCTTTTTCTTAACTCATGTATGCATAAGCACCTAATAAAGCCATCTTATCAAAAAGAACAAAAGCAGATGTGAAAGATCTGTTTCTCCCAAGACAGCCATATAATGAAAAAATAGCTGCTTAAACCTCAGCAATAAATGTTCTTCAGTTTGCATAGACTGCAGTCCACATCTGGCCATAGCGACAGTTGGTAACAGAGAAAAGAACATGCTGTACACAATATAATCAATCCAGTTAGTAAATGGCAGAGTGGAGAGGCCAAAGACAAGAAGGTATAAAACACACGGATAAAGTATCTTGCAGGAGTAATGAAATAAGCTTGGTCAAATACTTTGAGTCCACAGACAAAATACTTCGCTTACATTTTATCATTTTGCAAGTTGTTTATTTAGACAGAAAGACCAGAACAGATTTTGCTCTTTAAAACAGCCACTAATAATGTGAGATCATTCCAACTGCAACATTAATTTTAAAGACCAAAGCCAAATGCTGTTTAAAACTCAGTTCTGTTCCTACCTGCCCATCTTGACCCACATGAACTTGATGTATCTGCAGGTTTCCCTGTAAAATAAGAGCATTGACAATAAACACGACTTTGGAATTTAAAAAGTTGCTCTGTCCTGAACAAGGCCTGTTTCTCATCTCGTTACTAAACAACTTCAATATTAAGGAAATCTATTAATTTAGGAAATTCTGCTGAGGGTTATTTTGGCAATCCTGCTACAATTCAATGGTCAGCACTTTAACCACAGAGGATAAACAGACTAAAAAGCAAGGAGGCTTTTCAGCACCAGMATGTTTTGCTTTTTGAAAGTTACTGTATAATGTACAGTATTTTTATGCAGAGTTTGTTTGTATGGCTTTTGAGGTAAGATTCTTGTTTTTCCTTATTTATATAAAACTGTCAAACCCTTACTAAAGTCAAACCCTTACTAAACTAGAATTAGCAGTATAACACTTTTATATGTATGGAGTGCTATTTACTATTTGTTCTTATAAAGTTACTGCCTGTGCCAACAGATTTTTTTATTTTATCAAAATTCAATACCAAAGACCAACATAGTTCTATTACAGGAATTACATCTATCACAAAAAATTCTCAATAATGTAAAGTATGTTAAAGGAAACTGTAGCTATGAAGTCTAAAAAGGAAAGCAGTATCTTTACAAAATGGAAGTTTTTYTTCATATGCTCAGAGATGTCTTTTCAAAAGTACACTTAGATTAAGAAAAAACAGCTTCCCAAACACAGAGACTTGCAGTGAAATAGCACATTTCTTTGAGGAAAAAATACCTATTCTTTGATTTGCATGTTTTCTGCATTTTCTCTTACTGGCAGCACTTCCTCTTATTTGAAGCTGTGTACATTGTAATAAATTTAAAACCAGATGTTTTCATCTGTCGTGGACAAATGTAGCCCTTAAAAGTCTTACGTACAGGAACTTCAGCTGAAGCCAATGGACACCGGGATGTGCTTGAACCTCAGGATTAATTACAACTAGTATCTGCTGAATCATAATTTTTTCAGTGGCTCTTTACCCACGAACTGCTTCAATTTTATTGTAGCACACTATGCATTCCTTTAGACCCAGAACATTTTGATCCTTTCTTATTTCTCTGTAGGTCTGACAAGCTCTTCAAAGGAGACTGCCTTTAACTATAATATTTATATAATATTTACGATAATATTTATTCTACAATAGCTCCCTGTGTTAACAGTATTCCTCCGCACCAAAAGTGGTTTTATGAGATGTGATTTAGGGTACTTTGGAAATGGATTAAACTAACCCACAAACAGATATGCTTAACATTGAGTAAAAAAACTCTACAGGGAAATCATATAGATTAAAATTGTAGTCTGCATTTATGTTTAACCTTAATTTGCTATTGCTTCTTCATGTAAACAAACTAAGTGCACAAGAAATCTAACAGCAGTCTGAGCAGTTAGGAGTCTCTATACATTCTTAAATAACCAACAACAGCACTCTCACTCATGTAAATTCAGCTGGCTTTAAGAGCTGTTCTGCCTGAGCGGGGAAAAAAAAAAAAAAATCAAAATTGAAGGGTTCAGTACTGGATTTATCCATTTCCATTCTACTGCACTGTTTTTATGGAAAAAACTACGAAGTGCAAATACTGCAGCGTCAGATTACTTGATCAGTAACAAAGGTAAGTTCACTTCATTCTGCAATATATCTTTACTAGATGACGTCTGAAGGTTTCTCCAACTCCTGTTCAACAGTTCCCACAATTAAAGACACTGATTATTCTGAACACATTTAGTTCATAAACCTAACTAAAATAATGTCATTTCTCAATGGCAGTGCAAGCACCTAAGCTGGTTTCCTATAGTACTCTGTAAGTACTAAATTTCCAACGAAGACCATCAGCCATATACAACAATCATTAGTGTAACACACACACACACACAGAGCTGTCTTGACTGGTCAAGAGAAGGAAAACAAAACACAGAGACAGAAATAGCATGTTGCATTTACTGCCTTAAAGCACATTTCATCCTGGCTCCACCACATGCTCTCACTTCTACCCGGACTGGTCTCTAGTGTACTGTAGCAGATCTCAGAGGTACGGTTTTAGAATTGGGGCCCTAAGTTCTCGCCAATATCTGCTCTGCAGGCACCCAAACTTTTGACTCACCTCACTGTCCTGTGTGATTTGGACTTGCTCGCCTTGAGGAACCTGGGCTATGTGGAGATGGCCCTGTGGGATCCGCAACAAAAGAAAACACCAAGGAGCATCAGAAGAAAATCATAACTAGAGGAAGAAGCTATTACCTTGGATTCAATACAGCTTAATATATGGAAGCAAAATGCTTATTCAATTAAAACCATTAAAGATAGCTTTAAAAAAAATAAAGTGCATCCATATTTCCCCATCTTTTTATGCAACGTATAAGCAGAGTGACTTTGAAGAAAGAATGGTTCATTTTCAAATAAGAGGAAAGAAAGTAGACATAATAATAACATTTATGTAGTGCATTTCTCTATAGACAAAGTATCTGCATTTTTGACTGATACACAAAGCATGGGACTAACTTGCTTTGGTAGATTAGCATTGTGCCTGAAACATTRATCCCATTCAAAGACCTTGGAATCTCAGTTCTTAAAGCAGATACACCAAGACTAACTACTCACTAAGAGTGAGGTTTTAAAAAGTATCTGTAAGTATCCATATATCTTTGTACATTCACATAGTTATGGTGAAGTACAGTACCATGCTAAAGACTATCTCTCAAGCTGCTACAAATTGGCATGAAGTCATTAATTTGAATGCAGTTACACTGGTTTATGTTAGTGGAGAATCTGCCCTAACAGTTTTAATAATGTTAACACTTCGCATTGCTGACCATACCCACCACTTCAGAATGTATCAAGCCTACCATTTGATCAAAACATGGATAAGAGAGTGGACGGAATTCCTTGTGCATCCTGACTAGCCCAGCGAAGTCTTTGCTACTGTGATTTACCTGAAGGGAGATTGGATTCTAAATAACCTACTTCAGGGTTTATAAGGCTTTGTGTTCATTTTAATATGCCTGCATGAGACAGAGATTAAAGATAATCATTTGGAATTCTGTCAAAGGCTCTTCTTATTTTATAACACAAGAACAATTGCATGTGATTTTCAAAGAAACACAGATCCCTCTATTTCAAACAGTTTCATTTCCTTTGGAAGGAAACTGTCTATTTATAGGGAGAAAAAACATACTGAAAGTATCACTCTGACAATAGGGACTGTATATAAAATTAGAGCACAGCCCAGTCCATGTTGAGATTAGAATCACTTTCCCTCCTTAACATCAAGCTCTCAGGGCTCCCAGGAAAAAGCACTGAACATTTAAAAGATCCATTTATAGTGTTTTCAAATATAAGCAATCTTTTCTGACTAATGGGAGGGGGGAGGAGGTGACTTTATTCACCTTTGTATCATGCAGCATTCCAAAAAAGAACTGCTCACTCATCTTTTGCAGATACATAGCTGGCCTTCAAGGACAGTCCTTTTAGTTTGTTCACAAATTCAATTCAGTACTGATGTTACTTTTAAACATATATAGTATAAATAACTACTACCTTATTAATGACTCTTAGCCTGATCTATATGTATCATTCCCTAGAACTGAAAAAGCAATACCATTTTCATCTGTTTCAACCTAGGATCTCTCTATGTGTTTGACAAATTATGACAACATTTAGATAGTGGTTGTGGGTCATAGTGGATTTTTCCCAGATTCCACAATCAATTTAAAGGATAGTTGACAGGTCCAGATCTTTTAATGAGGCAAACTTTCATCCCTTACATCTATAAACATAACCGTTTTGTCTATTATATCCATGTATTTCATATAATTTTCCCTTCTACCTTGTCTTTCAAGACTTGAAAAATACTTTTCAGTCATCAATTAAATCTCATAAAAAGATCTATACAGCAGTTAGGAAGATATGCTCTTTAAAATATATAGGGAAACCAAGAGACAAATTCACACAATAATACTGTAAAGTTATGGCAAAAGTGAAGTGGAAATGGAACCTTTGCAYCCAGTTCCTGCAGAAAGAGCATTATTTTGCCAGGGATGCTCTCAACTGACAGGAGGGAAAAAAAGTTTGCAAGTTAATTTATTGAACTTCTCTTTAGTCCTCTTCCAAGTTTGAGAATAGTAACTCAAAGTATTTAGGATCTAGTTCCATTAAACAATCACTCTCCAGGATTAGCTCCTCAACTTCCATTTAAGTCATATGGTATCCAGGTACATAACAGGAAAGGGCAAGGCCTTTGGGAAAATGAAAGGGGTGGCCGGGACTTTCCAACCCTATCTGAATCTCACAGCTAAAGGTTCCTAGCATCCCTTACACCCACACTCCAGCTCTTTCTTTTCTCTTACTTTATAAGCAACATTTTTCACTTTGGAAAAATGTGCTCTCCACTGCAGTTTCCTCTCCACAACTCTTACAGTTGCTGTCTGGAGTTCCTCTCAATCACTTTCATCTCAAACCCCTTCCACTTCCATGCGCTCCTTAAAAAATATTCTGGCTAATATKTAAGTTATCCTCTTAAGCAATGCTTACAGCTCTGTCAGTTGCCTTCAACACTGTGCCGCACATCTTGAAATTTTCCCCCAATTTCCATGACACTTTTCTCCTCTGATTCTTCTACTGCTACTCCGGTAAACCTTCAGCAGGTCTTACAGACATGTCTTTTTTGATAACATTCCAAAAGCATCAGTCCTTCACAGCCCTTTTTTCTTCATCATATTTCTGAGCAACTTCACCATTTCCATGCTGACTATTTGCAGTTCTATGTGACCAGACTTGAGTATTCCCTGTGTTGATAGAGAGTTTTCATTCTTCATGTGTAAATTATTCAATTGGGCACATTTGCTCCTTTCTCTCCTGTGCTGCCTCTCTTACTTGGGGAGAGAATACTATAAATATCTACCAAAGATGCTTCATCATCCTACTTCAGACTCTTCTTTGTAATGGTGTTGACTAAAACCTTTGACCGCTGGGTACTACAGTTTATCATGTTGACTAATATCTCTCAAGAATTCTTGTTTATTTGCCCATTTCCACCTGTTTCTTTAGCCTGGTTCCTAAGGAAAGTGGGCTTATGTGATCATCATGCAGAACAGGTATGTATGTGTCTGTGCATGTTTCTTTCTGTTCTGTGCTTGGACACTGCCTGGCACAGTTGAGTGCTGGCCCATACTCAGACTTCTGGGTACCTTCAAAACACTAATACCATCAGTGAAAAAGTTTCTATGTTA
This sequence comes from Phoebastria nigripes, assembly GCA_035582835.1. Classification (NCBI taxonomy): domain Eukaryota; kingdom Metazoa; phylum Chordata; class Aves; order Procellariiformes; family Diomedeidae; genus Phoebastria; species Phoebastria nigripes. Next base: position 2,461,377 of record JAYKAV010000667.1, read on the forward strand.
TATGACTGCGCATAAACGCTGTGAACTGCAAAGCCTAAAGTTTTTGAAAACTAATGGCAGACAGATTTCACACATTAAATTCTCAGGTTTCTACCACAAAAGCATGAGTGTGCAGATATAATCCACTATTTCTGAATGCTGCATGTCAGAAATGCCACACAATCCATTATTTCATTATTTTCTTCTACTTTTTTTAAAAATTTGAATTTAAAACAATCCTTGTAGTCAAACTGTGGCACACAGGAACTAAAGCCAAGGTGAGTTTTTTCAGACTACGCTAAAACCATATATAAAAATAATCATGGCCTGAGTTATGGTAGGTGTCTCAGGCTTAAAAAATGTCAATATTTATAACTTTTACTTATATACATGTATCTAAATGAATACACGTGTAAAGGATTCAGCTAACAGATGTTCAAAAATGCGTGAGAATGCAGGTTTTTTTAAATGAAAATAAACAAATAAATGCATTCTTGYTTTGAAAGTCATAGCTAGAACTACCTCTGAAGTGCAAATCATACACTTAGTAGGTCTGCTATTATTATTATGGCAAGTGCAAGCAAACRGCCAGGTAGAGACTAGTCAATTCTATATACAGCAATGAACGTGCATTTATTTGCAACAATTGTGTGAGCAAATCCTGCATGAAGATTTTTGCCAAATAACTCTAAAAATTTTTTTCATAGGCCTTCAATGTTTATTTCCTGAAAATCATGCTTAAGAAGTGATGATAGGTCACTTTTTTTAAAATAAAAAATTAAATTTCAACTGAAGCAAAGTTTGCAATAATCTAGATTGTTTAAATGGAGTAATTTAGAAAAAGTTGAGTACATACTACTTGGACTTGTCCATCTTCTCCTATTTGGTGGATCTGAACCTGCTGAGCATTGGCTAGTGCATAGTGTAGCGCCTGTGGCTGGTTCTGCTGGATCTCATTAGAAGCTGAAACTGAACTCTGCGAACCCTCTGAAAGAGAGACAAAAATCCAGCTTTATTATATGTGTATATCTCATACCAGTGGCCATGCAACAATGCATACTTAAAAACTGTGGAAAACAAATGCAGTCAGTAAGTAGATGCAGATCATTTATACGTTAATATTCTTATGCATGTTCATTGCTCACCTGTAGATTTGCTACACATTCCAAAGGAGTTCCAAAGGCTATTTTGTCTCTGAGAAAGCATATGTTCAAAAAGCATCTTTTGAATCTAGATTAAAGATTCTGCAACTGTAAAAGTCATATCGCAGCAAAACCACAAGCAGTTCAACACTTTCTTTTGTGCTCCTGTGTAGCTGAGAACTATTACTGCCACCACCACAAGGATACATTTGAAAACCCATCCTGTAAATTGAAGTTATCATATAAATAAAGGATATCTCTCAATTGTTTTTTAAGATCCATCATCTATAATTCATACCRACACACATGAGCCTGGAATTATTTTTTTTTAACCTCAAAATGGCAGGTTAATTTCTTGACTTAGATGAATTTAAACACTACCTCACACTGCAAAGTAAGGCCTTCTGAAAATGCCCCTACAAAAAGGAAGACACCTGAGTGTTATCTTCGGKTAACAGTGACAGCCACCAGGAAAACCATCGCATGATTTCAAGAGGATAACAACTTGCATTAGAAGTAGAAATATCATAGATTCTTTTCCAGCTGCAGGGAAAGGATTCTTACAAATTTAAGAGGCAGAAGGCAAGTAAAAAGAACTAATTTTTTTTTTTTTTTTTTTTTAGCATAAAAGCACTCAAATACTTTTTTTTTTTAATTGAAACATGACTTTTTTAATGCATTTGTGTCAGTGATACTGAGAGACTAATAATGTCAATAATTCTGTACTGAAAAGGTGAAGGGGAATACAGTGGACCAGAGACTAATGCTATGTATGGGTCTTCCTACAGATTAAGACACCACTAGCAGGTAAATGTATCACTAGATACTATATATCCTTTTAGGAATCAGGAAAAAACCTGGGGCTATCGATCAATGACACTTTTGCAGCACATGTGACAAGTTCAAGTATGCACTGCTAGGAAAAAACTCAAAATGTCCCAATATCATATTAGTATCATACTAAGATTCAACATCAGTCCTAGTTCTTCCTCTCTCTCTCTCTTTTTTTTTTTTTTTTTTTTTTTTTTTGAGACATCTTGGAGAACGGGACTGTCATAAAGGGCTTTTAGAATAATGTCTTTGAAGAAATACTTTTTACATACAGTATTCCTGTAAACAATTTTAACATTTTTCTTTTGCTATGCCACAAAAATACATTGAATGAAATCTCTGAAGCACTGAGCGTTTTACAATTTTTCTAAATTATTTACTGCTCTGACAATGATTTTTATGCTACAAGGTAATGTAAAACACATTAATATCTAACATGTAGTAGCATTCAGTACTATAGGGCTTTCAAGATGTCCAAGTACCGGAAACTATAATGAAAATATTTAAGAAACAGTGTCACACTACTTCCATTGTAGATTATTTCCTTACAAGATTTTATGTATTGGTTAAATAAGCACTAGATAGGCCTCATCCTGCTCAGAGATGACTGATGGCTGATATATTTTGATTTTTTAAAATGATGGTTGGTTTTTCTGAACCCACACAGCAGGAAGCCATGTTTCATAAAATTTTAATACCTCTACTTAATACTCTAAGATTTATACTGAAAAGAGAATGTTAGTTTTGCAAGAATGAGCTTTATCCACTCATACAAATATTATAATGGAAATGTACTTTAATAAAATCATCCATTTGTTTTTTTTTATCCTGTCTGCAAATGTTCGTGTAAGAAGATAATTTTGAGTTTTAAGTCTAAACATGGGAACTGGAAACTAACCCAAAACAACCAAGCTACTATTTACTTATTTGTTGAAAAGTTTAGTTGCTTAACAATTCAACTAGACAGCTCTAATTACGTTAACAATCTGCAAATACGTAACTACAACCAGAACACTTATGCAGTAACTGAGCAAAACATAACAAGTACATGTTTCTGCTGTCTATTGGACATACCTTTAATACCTTACATTTGACTAGTAGGTAACTGCAGAATGTTTATAATTTCTTAAATATAGTCCTGTTGCTTACTGTGCAATTCCAGTACTTCCTGCACTGTTGTACAATGGAAGTTTGCTGTACGGAATTCTGGATGGGATTAACAAATAACAATTGGCAGAAAAGTCCTGTACCTAGTATGAGAAACTCCACCATCAACCAAATAAAAATGCGATTTGTTCAAATTCTGATACTAGATCATGCTTTCCATTGCCAGTGGCTTTGTCATGGTCACTGAAAGTAACAGATATTCTAGAAAGATCAGTTACCTAAGCCTCTTTGTCTTTCACTTTTTCTCTCATTTCCATTACTTCAGTACTAATATGTTACACAATTAATTTTCTGTATTTTTTTATTTTACAAATAGCATTTTGTTAGGATACTAAATGGCTAAGAATGCCTACTGTTACTCATCTTGCTTCTTATAGGCTACCACTAGTCCATTCCATTGTGACACTTTTGTCTTTCCATCATGCTTCCCAGTCCCCCACTATGTAATTCAACAGCTGAGTTGAGTTACAACTCAACTTCTAGTCAAACCAGTGTCCAAATACTTATTCCTTCATTTAGATGTGTGTGTGTATACACACATACGCATACATACATAACTTCATATGCTCAAACATATATAGTGTAAATGTAAATACACATACACAAACAGCAAAACTGGACTTGGGACACAAGCGAGGTAAGACGTGTTTCACTTACAGATTTAATAACCTTCTAGCAGTACTCTTCCTGTAGCTTACACTTACCATTACACAAACTGCAATGCTGTACTTCTGAGAAAACACGAAGATGCATTTATAACAAGTATTTATTTTCTGATTAAGAAAGTTATGCAATAAAAGAGTATCAAAGAAATAAGAGCTGCAGCAGATAAAAATATATATATTTACATATATATTATATGCACATATTGAAATACATTTTTAACTGTAAAGTCCAAAAGCCTTTATTTGTAAACCATCTTTTGCTTCACAGATGCCAGAAATTATTATGGTTTTCAGAGGTGGGCACAGGAGACACAGACTGAATGCAATCATACTGTACATCTCGCATGGTCACTTATAAATAGATTTCAGTTTGGCTTCACTGCAACAACCACAGTTGGGTTTTCTTACTTTTTTTGTTGGATTTTGGTGGGGTTTTTTTCTTCTCAGGAAGAAAGAAGAGAGAGGATTCAACAGTGTCTAAAAACAAAACATCCTTTATAAGAATTGTTTTTCCCCCTCTAAATCTCTGACCAGACAAAAGTAATATTTATCCGTTTTTAAACATTCCCCATTAAAAACAAACACAAACATGAATAGCACACAGCTTGAATAGAGGATATGTCAACAGTTATAAATCACTATCATGTAAACTATCTAGCCTCACATTTACAACTTTGATATATTAGAGAATCCCTGGCACTGAGAAGCTATACAGCTGAACTCTTGCTTTGAAATTTTCCATTGCACTAGTTACAAAGGGGTACTTTGACACAAACCAAACAGCTTATGTAGTGCCACCATGTAGTGCTACCATGGCATTCCCAAAGCACCCTCCACTAGATGGAATAGCTTTGGAGCCACCCACAGAATGGAAGATGCTGCATTGACGATTCCACAGGTGATTAAGTTGCAATACAGGAGAAAAAAAACCTGACTGCTGAAATATTCCTTCCTCCCAAGTTGAAATTGGACCTTTTACATTTTATGTTTGTTTACTGCATGTGCTTATGAGTCAAAGAAAATTTAGCCTGAGTCTGTCTTCTCAGACAAATGTTCAAGAGTTGGCAAAATCACCCCCACTGAAGCAGTTACTTCTGTCACATTTCTCAAAGCTAATCTTCCTCAGACATTGCCAAGCAAGATTAGATTCGTCAGACAAATGTAATTTGTAACTGTTTCAAGCATATGTGTGTTTAATTCTCAACTAGGATCAGTTCTAAAATTCCTCACTTCAAAGGCAAATCCTTTCGTATTTTCTAATTCTTTCCTATTCTTATTATACTTCATATTTATCAGTTGAGCATCTGGCTTCTCATTTTGGAAGGAAATGTAGAAGGTACAGATCCTGAAGCAGAGGGGATTCATGCTTAGTCTCCTTATGTGTTGTTACTCAAAATTGTTTTCCTAGTGTATAGGCCTCCCAGCCTCACACTTCTGCTTACAAACTAGGACGTATTTTCTTGCTTCCTTGATGTTTAGTCCTAGCAAGGAAAGGTTAATGGCCAGACATAGCAAAGCAGTCCTCAAAAACAAAAAGCAGGAAAAACACCATTACCGACCAATTAATAGAAATAAAACTGTATACTGTAAACCATTATCTCAACCTGACTCATCCAGTGCTAAATGCCTCCAATTTTGCGGAACAGCTTTGAAGATTTGGCTGCACATCCATTTTTATATGTGACATTTCAGCATAGGCTGAGCACTTCAGCCTAAATCTACATATAAATCCCAAAGTCATAGAACTAATTAAAAATTCCAACATGGAAAACTGCGATAACAGCTTTAACAATCTTAAGAGAAATTAAAAGAAAGGGAGAAGGCACTCTTCAATTAATCCTCCTCCCAAAAACCTCATTTCCTACTGCCTTCCCTCCATAGACTGCTAACATTTTTAAAAAGAGCTGTATCTAGCTAAATTATCATGGCAGCCATATGTACAACTCTTGTCAAAAAAAACAACAAGATAAAAACACACATTAAGGACCAAAGTGTTGGCTCTGAGAAGAGCAGAGCAAATCACTGCAATTAATACCTCAATTCCAACAAAAGGCAACAGCTTCAAACAGAAGAGCCAGACAAAATAAGGAAAACCAACTTCTGCCTAAATATAAGTCTGCTACAACAATTTTATGCAACCCATAAATCTTGTGGCTACTGTAAAGCTGCAAAGTCAATTAAATGTAGAACAATCTCAATTAATATCTTTGGGGGTGAAGGACAGAGAAGAGATATTCATTCATATTTTCCTACCAGCTTCCTTGGACATGTTTTTGTCTGCAGATCAGTTCCTCGAGCTCTTAACACTTGAACGCTATCACAGAATTACAACACCAAAAACTTGTAAGGCTACGTAAGGACTATGGGCTCAGCCTCCTGCTTTTCTATGTCATTTGCATAGCTAATTTTTCCAATGATAAACAGAGCAAAGAGGAAATCTGTTATCATTTTTAACTGCACGACTCAAATCAAAGCCACGTGCTACAAACTTTTATGCACAACAAGCAGGAAAAGCCTAAAAGATTTGACATGTCCAACAAGTACGTAAGAATGAAGCTCAAGAATAGCAATCCTCTTTAGATGTAAATAATTCAGAATTATTTATTATGTGTGCAACAACTTGTAAAAATCACAAAATCACAGAACAGATGAGGTTGGAAGTGACCTCTGGAGATCATCTAATCCAATGCCCTTCCTCAAAGCATGAACAACCAGAACTGGTTGCTTCAGACTGTGTGCTGGTGGATTTTGACTGTCTCCAGGGATGGTGTCTCTGCAGCTTCTCTGGGCAACTTGTTACTGCGTTCAACCACCCTCAAGATTCCTTGGAGCCAGAGAAATCAAAGTCAGGTCACAGGCAGATGAGTTTCAGGCTGCTATATTGTTTGGGGGTTTTTTTGGTTTTGTTTTGGTTTTTTTGTTTGGTTGGTTGGTTGTTTTTTTTTTTTTTTTTTTTTAAATGAGGCAAATTAATTGCTGCTAAAAAGCAGCTCTGGAAAATCAAGTCCTCTAATTCATAGGGGAGGATGTCCAGCAGGGCAGTGACCATGCTGATTTGAGACTATTTCAGGACTAACAAAAATATTATTTTTAATGATATGTAGAAATGTTCAACAATTTTCACTGCCAAACAGAAAATACTAAGTTATTCTATACTTCTAGCATACCAGCATTTAAGAAAACGTTCTGTAACACATAAAAGAACGGTGTTCCTTTGCAACACTTGAAGGAAGTGCCAATAAATTTCTGCTGATTGAAACATGTATTATTATACTATGACATCACAGAAAGCTATCTTGCTATTATCAGCCCCTAGAGATAGCTAATGAAAAATATTATTTCAAGCCAATCAAACACAACAGTTTTGGATTTGCGCCTTTTTTTTTGTTGCACCTCTTGGTCACAATTTTAATATGAAATACTACAGTCACAAGTTCAGAAGTGGAAAAATCTTACCAAACTCTGGAAGAAGTTCATACAGGAAACATGGCATTCATTCATTCATGCTCAGGACATTGAAATCATATTTAAACCTCTCAATGATGTTTTCAGAACAGCTCAGCTGCATGGCAGACACTCTTGATACTATGCATCTACTCAAGGCATCTGTTGATGGCAATAGTGCATCTTAAAAAGAAGTGCTTTCTGAAGACTATGGAAATATCTTCTAGGGTAAGCCCTAAAACTTCCCTAGGAAATTGACGTCATTTAGCTAAGAATCAGTGGGTTTAAGTACTGCCACAAATAGCTTATGTTTATCGTATTTAACCTGGTAAAAGCAGTGAGTGTGCGTGCAAACTTTTCCCACACATGGCATAATCTGAAATGCTTGTTTACAAGATGTGAAATGAAATGTTTTCCTACTGAATGTGTGCGACACCACTGTTGTATCTAAACTATCAGAGAAGCTGATACACTTAGCTTAATGTTAAGGTCCTTGGTGACCTAACCTGGCTAGTCACAGAACCATGCTCGACTAAATTTCCTGATSAAACTAAATAATTATAGCTTCTTTGAATGGAAGTCATACAGTCTTACGCTAAGTGAGTGGAGCCAAAGCCAGAGCTTCTCAGAACAGCTCAGAGGACATTATACAAGAAACTATGCTGCATATCCCCACATCCTTCACAGTGTAAACGCGACACAGTAGCCATTCACAATCTTTTAAGAGCCCTTTTTTTTTTTTCCATTATATCTTTCGTGAGAAGCAGCTACTACATTCTGCCCAACAGATAAACAACTCAAATGCCTGTTATATTTGAACTGACATGGAGCAATACATTACTCAGTGAAACCAAACACAGGTATTCTTCTGCAGACAGCAGCAACCACAGCTGGGTGGAGACGTGACACAAAGCACCTAGAAGCTGATCTTAATAGCTATAACTAACAATAGTGGGAAAGACAGTTTCTCAAGTAGCTGAATTCCAGACCGTTCAAGGCTCACCTTAAATTGCCCCCTGAAACAAATGCTACCATAAAAACTGTCTGGGTTCATATGTAACACTTTGAAAAGCCATATTTGACAGCTATGTTGTCATAACTGTGAAATACAGACCTCCTTTACTTCAGAGCTGTGAAATATTACTTCTCCTTCCTGCTAGCTGGCAGCAGGAATTCTGCTGTATCCACTATACAGTGCATATAATAAGGAACAGATGCCTGTGAATTATGATGCTGTAATTCCATTGAGGGGTTCCAGGGATGTCAAACCAGAAAGGCAAAGTCTGAGCAGTTCATGAAGTTACCTGAACAGAGCGGTGGAATTACAGCCCTGCCATGCAAAAGTTACCTTTTTAAACATGTGTGAATCTACATTTTTTCCTTACATCTTTTCTTCTCTTTCTTTTCCCTATCTACTCCTTCAGCCTCTCAACCCGCTCTCCTGTTTTTCCTCATACCTCCTCTTCTTTCTTCAGGTGAAATACCACTCCCACCTGATTTTGGAACACAAATTAGTTTTTCAAAGGACCACCTGATTCTGAGAAGTGGTCTGTTTTTCTAAGAGCTTTTTCACAGTGGGTGCGAATGTAGCGGTGAATTCATCTAACACCTTTACAGCCTCCCAGAAAATGATGCCAATGACATTCTGAGTAAGAGCAGTATTTTAAAGAAAATTAACAAAAGACTCTGAATCCATGGGAGCATTTTCACATACCATTACCAAAGGCAGCTGTTAATGTTATTGCCAGTACTCTACTTTTGGCTGCGCGGTCTATACAGTCCTGCCAATGACATGCCAACATGCCTCAGCTGACCTTCATCATCTTCAGGACTAAAGACATGTTTATAAGGACATGCAATCACCTCTTGCTATCTAGCGAACTTGGGAGATGAGATAGCCTGTACAGTGGGAGACCCACATGGCATAAAAACTCCTGGGAAAATCCTGGAGCCTGATGTACCAAAGGCAGCCAGCTCAACTCCAGCTAAATGAGCTAGCTGGGGCGCACAACCCAAAATATGGCTCTTGCAGAACCAGCTCATGTGTGTCTGTACCATGCTACTCCCACCTGCTCAGATAGCATGTTGCTAAAATCCCAGGTGTTAATTCAGGTGTCTTTGTAGCCATGGAACAATTTACTCACAAATCAGGTTAGTGGAATTGGGGGGGGGAAAAAAATGAGTTTTGAGCTTAACCACAGCAAAAAAAAAAACCACCAAAACTTACTATCTTATGGCCTTCTGAAGATAAGAATTCACTGAGCCTGAGTCTGTGTTTTACATCTCTACACTGGACTCCCCAAATCTCCAAACCAGGAGATTAAAGATTAATATTTTTTAATAATAAATCTCAACAACAGTCAAGGAGTACGGTCTAATGAGCACAGGCCCATAATAGCCACTTACTACTGCACTTTTACTCTAAAATACTGATTGCTAAGAGACTGAAAATAAAAATCCCATCAACATATATGGCTTATGGTTATCATTACGTTGATTAGTTGTTTTAATTTGAGAATTTTGGATATGATTCCCAGTTCCAGCACATAAAATTTTCCATTGAAAGCAGATTTTGGCATTCTTTGCATGAGATACAGTGGTTAGTGTTAACATGCAACCAAAAATTTTATGCAGGCAAATAAACTTACTTCCTTTTCTTTGGGCTCACTTCCAAAACACTGTTTTTAATATATGATGTACAAATGTCCCACAACACTGCTTTATATTAAAAGCATGAGTCAGAAAAGTCCTATGAGAACACTTCTTAGGTCAGTATTTTTCATTTGTTATTATTATTCATGCCTACATACCTATATGGAAATACAGAATCACCTACAACATATTTAATTTCTTCAGAGGAAAATACTTCAGGAACAAAATTTAGCATGTCCTACTAAATAGTGTGAACACACTGAGAAAGATTTATTCACTTGACTCCTCTTACGAACATCAGTTGCAGAAACATTTTGACCTTCTACTCAAAAAATTGAACATGGTAAAAAAACCCATATGATAGCATGAAGCTGCACGTGCTGAATTTTTTCAGTTAATACATGTGGATGGACGTTCTCAAGCATTTCAGTGAAGCCAGGCATTCAGATAATGTACAAATCAACAAAGCCAACCTCTCTCAMACGCTGGAATATACTACACTTTCATTTCTGGCAAATCTGTATTTTAGTACTGTTTTAGAGACAGACTCCCTTCTCCCTCTTCTCTTTGTAAACACACACACACACCTCACTTCCTTTCTAGGATCATTAATGCATTGCAACCAGGAGCGTAACTGCAATTTGTAGATGAAACAGGATTAGAAGCTCATCCTACCAGGGATCTACTTTGGTACAAGCCCCATGAGGCTGCGAAGGACTCCGAATGTACCAGGAGGTGGTTGGCTTGCACTGAAGGCCCATGATGATTTAACTACGAATGGTTGCTTCACTTAGTACATGGATACACTTCTTGAGGAGCACTGTAGACATACATCCACTGTAATAGGGAGGCCTCTTTGCCAATGATAAATGGTACTTCAAAAAAAAATATGAAATAATATAAAATCCACTCCAGAAATTCAATTGTGAGAAATGTGGGTTTCTCCATTTACCTTTGTTACACATAAATATTCACATTTGTGGGTACTACCTGCACCTGTTGTAAATATAACTTAAGATCAAAATAATTTTCAGGTATATTGAAAAACAAGTGGCATTATTGCTGTAAGTTTCCATTTCTGTTGGGGTTTGTTTGGTTTTTGTGGGTTTTGGGGGGTTCATTTGGGTTTTTACCTGAACCACTGTAAGATGATGATGAAGGTGTTCGCCTTGAAAAGCTTTTCACGGCAAGACTCTGCCCTCGCTGTTTCCGCCTCCAAGCTGTTCGACATTTGGAGTCTATGCTTTGCTTGATTCGATACCAGTCAGATTCTGTGATTCCAAATTTGTAAAATAGGTGACCTGTAATTAGAGAGAAACACAAAGGGGTGAAAATCAGCACAAATCTGTATTTTCAGTAAAATGCATAGACGACATACACTGTCACAGACACAAGGTGAACAAAGCAATTCTGAAAATTTTAGAACAGCCCTMATGCTTGACACTGCCTAAAGGAATACAATGACATTACAAAAAATGCCAAAGCTATACAGTGCTGTGACTTCAACAACTATTCACAAAATTAAGTAATCATACATATGCACAGTTATGTATTTAAAAATGTCAGCAGTCTATGAAATTTTCTAATCCAYGCTTCTGTCCATGGAAACTGCACTATTACATTCAAGCTGTGCAACACTGACCAACGGAAGGATCCAGCACTCCAAAGCCAAAACTGGATAAAGCTTTATTTCTCACTGATAGTGCCCCACAATATGTTTAAGTCTGATAAGTAGGAAGCCATATAAAGCTCCCTATAAAAAAAACTCCTTTAAAGCTTAGTTCAAAATTCATCAGAATCCAATAAAAATGCAATACAAAATTAGAATCTTCTGAAAATGTTACTACTAGTATTAAGTCATTTAAAAAGCCACATTATGCACTTTCCAGCATTTGGTGCTAAGTTGCCAAACTGTTATATAAACACAACGTTGACTCGTGAATTGAACTGAGTATTTTGAAACAAAGCTCATACAGATTGAGTCCTGCTGCCAACTCAGACCAGGTTCATTATCATGTGCAACCTCTGCACCCGAAGGGGAAGCCTAGTTATACAAGAAACAGAGGGAGCAAAAAGACTATTTCAGGTATGACAAGAAATACTTGTTTCAACATCTGGACAAATGGCTTGAAAACTGGGAAGGAAACATGTTGTGCACTGTCAGCTGTTTCAAGGGCCTCCTCATATTGCTGCATACTTTTACCATTTCATTGTAAGCTTCAGAGTGGTTTATATTTTGCTTAAAGCATCAACAGTTGAGAGCATTTGACTGTATGTTAAGAGAAATTTATAATCCTCATGGCTGCAGAAAAAACACTTGAAAAAGTAAACCCAAAGGTTCAAAACCCGTGAATTAAAACAGAACTATCTAAACATTCAACATTCTCTAAAACTTCAGTCCTTCTAAACTTTCCAGATTTAGATGTGCAATACTGCAGTTAAAAAACAATCCAAAGCTGCAATGTATGCTTTTACTCAACATGACTACACTTGAAGGATCTCTTTAAGATTCTTATTTTCCTTCTGGTATCAGTTGCTTTCCATACCCTGCAATGTAAAACAATCTTTTCAACCTACTGGGTTTTCGATCTTACTCTCAAATAGGATCCTGATCCTGTGAAGTACTTGCGTAAGCTGTTGTATAGTCCTACAAACAGGATATGTCTGCTCCTCTAAGACAAATGATTTGAAGCCTACAGCCACAAAATTCCAGGTTTGCACGAACCAAGAGCTTTGTACTTTCCTTTGTATTACAAATGAGCCCAGAGTCCTCAGAAACTGAAATCTGCAGGTTACAGATCTAAGTCAAGTGGAATACTGTTATCTCTTAAGTCATCATCATTTTTAAACACATTTATTTTCCAATGCTCTAAATAATTTTTTTATAGATGTGTTGAAAAAGCAATTTGAAATAAAATAGAGAACATACAGGAGGAAAACACTGGCATCAAAAAGCTAATTCAAAAGTGCTTTAAAGGCCCCAAGATTTCTCACCGGCAAGTGACAGCAAGCACGTTACTTAGAGATTGCTTTACAACCCCTACATTATGCCTCCAAAAAGCAGGTGGGAGTAGGAAAGGAGGAAAATCGACTGAAATTATCTGCTGCTGCTCTGCAACACTTTCCTTTCCCTAGATGTCAGCAAAAGGGAAGCACATTCTGTATTGTAAATACGAAGACCACATTTCTCAGTGTAATCTATTACTAATACGCACTACGCAGAGAAATGGGTTTATAAATGTTTGCAGTAACATCCTGTAAAAATAGTTGTGCTTTAACTCTTTATATGACTTCAGCTGTCAGTACATACAAAAGTACTTGTGTAGTCCTACATAAAACAGTCATATGCTCTGTGGTTATTTTGAGAAAAATGTCCATATTTCATTCATAAATACATTTCAATGACTTTCATGTTGTATGCTGCTCTGTTTAGAGAAGTGACTGAATCAATTGTAGGTCAGAAGAAACTCTCATAGAAAAGCAGTCTAGCTAGGAATTTTAACTATTACAGTGTAATCCATGGGATATTCCAGGATGTCACTTAATTCAGAGAGAAATCAAAAGCAATATAATTTATTTGGGACAAGATAGTCTCAGGTGCAGTGAGCTGTTCATACTAAGAGACCCAAGCCGTGTAGGACAAGAGCTTGAGAAAGATGATGAGGGCCAGAGCTGTGACATAAAACATCCCAGGAATTGCTCTATTGAGGGAAGACAGGAAAAGACCACCTTCTACTTACTGATCACAAAAGCTATCATTTAATCAATGCGATAAGGAATGGCCATGAAATACTGGATAGAGAGACCACTACCTTCATGGAGAGAACATGACTACAGAGGAAAGCATGGAAAATAGATAACAGGCTAAACGCAGTAGAGGCAGAGAAGAAGATTTTAGGCTAGAGACACCTAAGACATCAGGCACAGATTTTCAAAGCCAGGCGTGCTTATTTCTTTTCCCTTATTCATGAAATTTCTATTTAGCTGTTACTGTGGTCGAAGGTGTAAAACTGGTACAGACGAAACACCTGCTGTTTGCACAGATTTTTACCATAACTGCATACTCAGTCACAGTAACTGCATGTGCAAATTAGGCATGAAAAATTAGCCCTTAAGTACAAAGACAGTTGATATAAAGGTTAAATGAATTTCAGATGTATAAATCTATCCAGTTGGTATTACAATCTAAAAATGTTATTCTGCGAACAGGTCTTTAGCAACCACATTTCATAACAGTCCACCGATGACTGAAGAAAAATCTAATGCTAGCGACAGTGGAGTATTTTTTAAGCAGATAAAAAGTTCACCATAACATTAGAAATATGATTTACCTGTAGTAGAGAGATACATCCCGAAAACATGTGCAAACAATATCAGAAAACTGAAGCGTGCTGACTTTCTGTTCTCTATCCATAAATGATCACATGCAGGAGAGCTTTCAGCTGTCTCATTCTGAGTATGTCAAATACCAAAAAAAGTTAGAAAGGCAGCACTAAAGCAAGATACTGCAAATGAGACATTTAACTTGGGGAAGTCCATATTAGAAAAGACAGAAATACTTCAGTGAGAGGGGATTTGACTTTTTCAGAACATTTGCTAGTCAAAAGCAGCATGAAGCACTGTAATTCGTAAGCAGCACAGTTATCTATGAGCCACATAACAACCCTGCTAAAAAACACATTAAAAAATACATTCAGCAATGTAATTCAGCACTTTGGCAAAAAGACAACAGTATTTTGGAAGACAGATGCACTTATACAAGAAGAGTAAAGGATTTAGATCATCTAAGGATGGCTGACTGAGTTTTTAGCGATCTTTTTATTTAGGACAATGGATGGTTGCTGGTAACATTCAAAACAAAGGATGTGCTTGTTTTTAAACATTAAGGGTCCGAAGTTTGCTTGCTTTGGGAACCTCACTTCCTAAACAAAGCTTTCTATGAAAACACACCAGAGACTTAAAATAGTTCAGTTATTTAACAAATTGCAAGAGCTTGAGTGATTTGTATAGACCAGATACATACTAGCAGCCGCTTGGGAGACAAAAAAGTCTGCACAAAGAATTGACAGAGACACGGGCTATTCTGAAACGCACAAAGAGGAAATCACTTTGGTTTGCAAGCAAGAACCAACGTTCAAATCTTATCAAGCAAAAGCTTAGGAGGAAGGCATGTGTGCATCAGGAAAATTTAACAAGCCAGCTTTAAAACCCAACAGGTGCATCATACTAAGTTTTGCCTTCCACATCCTAGATCAGAAACACAGCACATTTTTGCCGAAGTTCCTGTAAAACTAAAAAGGCGACTGACACAAGGTCTAGAAAGCTTCTTGTGCACCACAAAATAAATCTTCCTGCGGTTCAAAGAAAAAAAAAAAAAGCTTGGAAATGCAATAAAGATGATCTGGTACAAACACAAAGATCATCAGCTATGATGTCTGAAATGATTATATACTCCCAAACTTTTGGGGCATCTAATGTACAAAATACGGGGAGAAAGGGTTGTTTTTTAAAAACAGGGCTGATTAGAAAAAAAATGAAAACCCCATGAAAACAATGTTCCTGAGAAAGTAATCCTCTCTTTCTTAAAGGTCAGAAGTCAGTCAGCAGACGAAACACATAAAACATTAAATTGTAAAGAAATTTAATTAAGAACAAATTGAGGAGGAAGAGAAGACATTTGCAATATCAAAACCAGACATGAAATACTCCATCTCGATACAGTATTCAAAAGCAGCCTCCTAAAAAACAAACTTCATGTCAATAGCTTGCATTTGGATATTGCTAGGTTGTGCTGCTTCCCATTCTCCACGAATACCAGATTTCTTTAGAGAATTTAAAGGTAAATCATTATTTTCATGGACTTGGCAGAGTTCTCTTTGCTGCCGTTTACACTGAGATGGCACAGACTTCCCCTCTGTTATTGTTACATTTTGAAAGATTAGGGAAAGTGTTAACCCCAGAGAATCTAACAGCCACATGTATAAAATACATATTTACATTAAATGTGTAATCCAAACATATTTGGTTAACTGTTCCTTCCATTTCCAAATTCAACATCATTTTTAAAGTCTAGAGAAAATTCAAAATTCAAATGATTAAACTGATGAACAGAATCTTTTTTTAATTGACAAGAATATGATGGATATTATGAAAAACAAGGGCTTCAGATTCTGCCTGCACAGAATCCTGAAGAGGGGCGATTATTTGGGGGTTTGGCTAACAAAATGCATTTTTTCACATAAGGGTCATACATTTGGAGTTCTTTTTATTAAACGAATAGTGTATGACAACAAAATCTGCTGTACTAAATATTGGAACAGCGGAGGAAAAAATTAAGCACCTCTGAAGTTACTTCTTGCGCCTTCAGGCTTCAATTCTTCAAACGTAATTATGGTCATGCATTGACCATATTGAAACAATTTTAAGGGGAGTAATTGTTTACTCATTTGACAGCTGGGGGGGGGGTGGGGGGTGGTGTATGATCTCCACAGCTGGGAGGCAGTTTCCCTCTCCAAAACTCTGAAGTGTTTAGGATTGGGCAAGGGGATGCAGGAGGGGAGGGCAACATCGTCCTCATTCAAGGAAAGCTCGCCCCGTTACAGTCGGTGGGATGGCAGAACCCTGGCAGCTTCTCCAACGTCACATGCTTGTGAACATCAATCATGTCACCAGATAATCACTTTCCATAACATTGTTCTCATCCACAGGCTAAACAACATCCAAAAAGAGATGGGGGGAGCTGTTAAAAACACGGAGAGAGGGAGGAGGGAAGGAAAATTCAGCTACCAAGCAATTACTCTCTTTTCCATTTTATTTCTACAGTTCCTTTGTTTAACTATTACATTCATACCTTTCAAACAGCTGTAAGTTTATAGACTACTAGAGACTAGAGTGTGCACACTTTATAGTGCAAACTATATTCAGGGGGTACTTACAAACAGCCTCAAATACAACTGAAATCCTATTCTACTACACATACCTAAAGAAGGATTTACTAAACTTGTGTCAGTAACCAGAATATTTTAAACAGTCAAATATTAAAATCAAACACTATAAAAATGTTCACAAAATCTGAACTTTTTCAGGAAATTTTCAATTGTCAGCTTTTAAAGAAGAGAAATGCCCTGTTTTCCTAGGTACAGAAGATATGGTTAAAGAGGATTTCTGCAAATAAGGTTCCATAGAAAATGGATTATTTTATTGTACTCTTCAACTAAGTTATGATAAAATATAAACCTCAAAATTCCATGTTAATCAAATCCCTTTCCACTTGGACAATAGGAACTCAACTCTATACTAGAGATCACGAGGAGTCTTATCTTAGGTAACTTTATGACAAAACACATAATTGCTAATTTTAGAACTTCTTTACAACAAATACCTAGAAATTGTTTACCTACAGTAAGAAAATTAAATGTCATAAGGAAATTCATAAATACCACTAAGAACACAACTGAAAAAGCCAGGCACGTTTGAGGAAACACTCCAGATGAGAAAAACGTCAGTGAAGTCAGTGGTCTTAAGTGTAAGCACGTGATTAGACAATTTGGGGAACAAGGAATAACTTCAGGGACACCAAAAAATGCTTTTTCCAGGAGTGTATTGCTCATATTGCATAATTCTCCTGGCTTCCAGATGCCATCATGATGTGGGTGTTATATAAATACACACGTCAGCACATTAAGGAACCAAACTCTAAACATTGCATTTTCATACCTTTTACAAGATAACTGGAATAGAAGTGAGACTGTGGACAGAAATTTCTGCAGACTGAACTGACATCAGCCTATCAGCATCCCATTCCTACTCCCCAAAATCCCAGTAACACAGGTCGTACAATTACCAAGACACCATCTGCCTCAAACTATGACTACTATAAAATTCCCTGAGTTCAAGAACAGGGTTGAGGTAACATCCTATCACTCGTTGTTTCCCTTTTAGAATGAAAATCTCCTTTCTAATATATATGAAAGCAGCATGTTTTAGCTATTTCAGGAAAACCAACAATTTAAAACAATGTTTTCTCATCTCAGCTCCTAAAACAAAGCCAAGTTCAAATTAAGTATCTGTCTGGTAGGAATACCTTCTGGGATCAAAAGGGTGCATTTTGATGTACCAGCATCAAAGCAAGCCAGAAGAAGTGTTAAACTACAATCAGCAGCTATTTATAAAATGCTAATTACACTGTTCAGACAATCTGCTGATTACAATTCTATGCAAATAGAACACTAAATCATTTGGAAGAACAGGCAAGAAAGTTTTCCTCAATAATGTCAGATTACTTTATCACATTGACAAAACATTTCAGAAATGAACTTGTTTTAAATATTTACCAAACAGCATAAAAAGTATTTGCACATACAGGCTTGTGTCTCAGTAACAGATTAAAGTGAAAGTGAATTATTCACTGCTTCAGTCGTTACAACTTTCTCTGTCAATCTGAAGCTGCAGATCTGACCATTTGGTGGATGCAGACAGACGGCTGTAACCACATTTATTTTTTGCATTTGTCTCAAGTGTACCAGATCAAAGGCCTACTGCAAGAGACCATTCACCTTTTACAAGTGATTGCTAGAAGTCTTTCTGCTTCGGGTAAAATATGTGGTCTCCAACATCCAGATAGTTTTTTGTTTGTTTATTGGTTGGTTGTTTTTTTAAAAAAAGAGTTATGAGAAAGCAGTACAACCCAGAAGGTTTCTCTTTCTCTGTTCTTGCTCTCTGTAAAACACAGATAGAATGTCTTGTATTTTAAGAGATTTAAACCATTCTGAAACCAAATGTTACACGAGAAAAATAAGCACCTTCTTGATGCTTATGTGCAGATCTGGCTCAGATTTCATTCTGGCAATGTACTGTTCCTCAAAAGAAATAATAACTAGCTTTGAATTATCAGCATACTTAACATCTAATTTCATTTGATTAAAAGTTAATTTTTCAGAATACTTCATTAATATTTATTTATATTTATTTAGAATATTTGCCTGAATATTGCATTTTTAAAAAGTCACAGAACCAGAGGAAACATTAATTTAAAAATTATTTTAAACGCCCTTGTTCTACAAATTAAAAGGACCCATGCAGATCTACAGGACCCTACCAGAAGTTTCAAAAACAAAAATAGAACTAATTAGCATCCAGAATCTCCCAATTCCACCAACGTATCCTCTTCCAAAACAGAAGAGCTCCTACGTTCAGACACACCTTACCACCTTTCTGGAAAACCAGTCAGTCTATTTTTATTTATTTTACCAAGAGCCAAACCTGTTTGATTTTGACCCTTCAAGAGAGAGCCATAAGCATGCAAATAATGCCATCTAGTGGAGTGTCAAATTTACCATTCTGGCAAGAAACGACAGCATTTTTATCTGTGCATGTGTATGTTTGCTCAGTCTCCGACTCCCTTGCAGCACGTGCCAAGTGCTACAAAAGGTTAGCAGAACTGCAGAACCAGAGATATGCTGTGAAATGGAAGTGAGCGAATTAATCACTACAGGAATAGAGTATTTTTGATGTTCCTGGTTGCACACTTTGATTGAAGCGAGTTCCACGTGGCATGTTACAGTAGTGGCCGTAAGGCATTCCCGTAGGGGTCTTTTGATCACTTTTCTCTGATGGTGACAGAATATCAACAGCTGCATAAATGTAACTGTTTAATAACCAGAGTATAATTATCAAAAACATGAAGTGTCTAACTCATTAAATGGATCAATCAATCCCACAAGAAAATAATTCTAGACCAAATCAGAAGTTTTATAATCTGAAAATAGAAAAGTCTTCATGTCATCTACTACAGACTTGCCTCAGTTCACAAGTTACATGAGAGGTACTTCACTGTGATGATATTGGACAAATGACATACATTTGCTTCTATTTTTTTCCCCATTTTTAAAAGAAAACACATTGCTTGCTCTAAAAAACATGTTGCAAAAATCCAAAGAGACACAGCAAATAAAACAAGATACCTTGAAAAAAGATCTATGTTTCATTTCCTCCCTATATATATATATATATATGTGTATTTTCATGCAACATCTAGGTCTCAGTATGAAAGCAAAATTGCATACTTCATATAGCTATAGCTGTACAGCTAAAAATTGCAGTGGCAGCATTCCATACAGACTGCACAAGCATTTTCATCTGAAATGGCTTTTCATGAAGATTAGGACCTAAAGACTCCAACGCTTGTTTGACTTGCCCAGCCACTAACAATCTCCTTCCCAATAAAATACCTAATGCGCTCATGATAACTATTACCTTCCTTTTGCATAATAAAAACGCACTTATGGGATACCATGCTTTTAAGTCTTGAGTTAAATTTACCTTTTAGTTTTGTACATTCAAAATGTCAGAGCATTCATTTAYGATCACAGTCAGCAAGTGAAGATCTTGCTATTTCTTTTACTCACTGGGAGAAACAATCCCACAAGGTTTATCAGATGTCATTCTGTTTTGGAATGGAACATAGCTAAGTATATGATGTGTTTATGGCCAAAGGATCAACTTACTGTTTGAAATCAAAGTCTGATGCTCAAAACAAATGGAATCACCTAAATTGAAGCAATAACGCTTGATCGAAATAAATGCTTCTGATTTTAAGGAGYCACTGCCAATAACCACACATCAGGTCATTTTTGATAGCCACAATTTTACAGAGAAGTTGATTAAACAGCTGTTTGTCTTTTACACAGCAGCACAATGTGATCTGACAGAACCGGCAGCAGAGCAGATGGAAAAAGGAGGGTTGTTGCTTTAACCACCCCCTTCCCGAGACATCCCGTTACATAAGCCCTCACCGCAGTGCCTCGGGAGCCCATCTGGATGGCAAAAGCCACCACACGTGCCGCCAAGAAAAACTCGCTTATGAATCAACAACGAAAATTTCTCCCCTTCCGAAGGAGCTTGTGGGTTTGGAAAGGACTGGCACGACAGAAACCTGAACGCTGCGGGAATTTATTTACATTTTACTTGCAGTCAGCTTGAGGCATCTCCTCACTTCACTTTTTAACCCTTGTGAAATGGAAGAAAGAAAGTTCAAAGTCAGGAAAGGAAAAGCTATGCAACTTTCTGGAATTCCGTTTACGAGATCTTTGTGAAATCACAGCTCTCCTTGCATGCAGCAATGCGTTTTCCAGATGAATGTACATTATTTTTGCACTGATCAATCCGTGTTTGGTGGCTGAGCTGCTTTTCCTCTCAAAATGTCAGGGATCAAATACTTTCTTAGACTCTTCATGTCTTTTAAAACCACACTGTAAAAGTTAAATTTTGTCATTTATAGGCCTTCGATAGTAAAGAAAATATTTCTTGTCTGGAGTGCATTGAAAGTTCATTAGGATATTTTGTTTATGCAGGGACTGAGCCTGAGTGATACTGGGTAACCACCAGCCTCCTCTACAGATGGAGAGAGTAAAGCATGCTCCACATCCTTCTGAATTAGGCCCTAAAGGGACACCACCGCTGCACACTGTAGTAACTACCCTGCAGACAGTCATAACACTGGAGAAGTTCCACATATAGAGGAATCAGCCCAAAGAAAACAGTGATTAGTACAACCGTGATACAAAGAGTCCTCTATTTCACTTTTAACTTCATAGCTCAGATGGATCTTCAGTATTGATAAAGATGATCCTTGGACATCGCACTCAACACATTGATTATAAATGGTCCAATACTTCTTGCTGACATCAGGATGTGGGGCTTGTTAATACATGAATATGTAATGACTTCTGAAATCCTCGCAAGACCCCCTTGATTTTCATTAGAAAAAAGCAGCACTCATTCAACTAAGTTATCATATTTGTAGCAGTAACTTTCCCAATGAGCACATCTTTCTTACAAATTACACAACTTGCCCCTTTTTTCATTATACACTCCTGAAGCAACATCGAAAGTCACTGAGAAAACTGCTTTTATGCTCACAGACTTATCTGAATGTGTTTAGCTGCCTCTCAAGAAGTGAGGACCAGCACACTTCAGCACGTACTTTAAGTCTGGCCAAAGCGGAAAAGTATTGACAGGATGGAACAACTGTGCATCGGCTGGAAAGAGATGGTCCAAGTGACCTAATGCATTAGTTTTCTTCTTTCTATAGAGCCTACGAACTCACAAATGCTTGACAGCCATCATGCACAATCAAGTTACATGCAATCACAATTGCAACTGGTGGGCTAAGCAGCTGCTTACATTCAAGAATGGAAAATTAAATTCATCGCTTGTATAATGCAAGAACAAGAGAAGTGTGAGAAGGAGAGAGAAAACACACTGCCAACAATTTATTTTATTTCCCAAAATTGCTGCCTTTATTTCAGTTTATTAAACAGTAACTGGCCAGGAAAGTAATTGAAATAAACGTAAGTGCCCAGGAAAGAAGAAAACAACACCCAGCATTAAATTACAGTGCTTACATAAAGTCAGTAAGCAAGTGCCAGCATTGATGCCATTTATGAGAACTGCAGCGCTGAGATAAACTCAATGGGTTCTCGTATTATCTTCTTGCCTAGCCTCAAAAGAGGTTATCACTTCCCTCCATGTGGCAGCACTTAATTGATTCACAAAGAAGCAGCTATTTGGAACTGAAGCCAGACTTTTGCAGCTCTAAGGAAGACAACATGTTTGAAAAAAGCAGCACTGCTGCATCACAAGGCCTTTCCCGAGGGTGCTGTACAAAAAAAATTAATGCATTTTGGATATGAGAAAAGCACAACAGAAATGCTTTCCTTCACTTCTTTCCATTTAAAGATGTGCTGAACTCTCAGACTTTGCTTCTCACTCTCTTCTTGAGTATGAGAGAGTTCATCACCTCTGCAAACTCTCCCTCCTCTCTTCCCAAGTTCTGCCCCTAACAACAGTCACCACTCTCATGGACTTCMGAATGAACTGCAATGCAGCTTTTCTGAAATTGTCAGATGGAGGTGGTCCACTTGGTAAGATTCAGAGTAGAGGTTYTGAATAGCACACAGCGCAGGAGAACCTACTTCAACTCCCCCATCTGCCACAGGCATGACGCTGCAGAATTGGACAAATTCTTGTCTGCTTATACTCAACCCTTCAAACTGTAAAGTGAAGTTTGTCCTACCTCTAAGCCATGATCTGGCAGTTGAGGAGAAATGCACTACAGCATCTGATAACACCGCAGTCCTCAAAGGAACAGGCTGAAGCAAATTTTTATTTCCAAAGAGCTACAGTCCATGGTATTTATTACTAGGAGAAGAAAATGTTGGCAAAAAGTATTTCCAGGGGCCACAAGATTAGCTCATCCATGCGGATACAAACCACACAACTTCTTTTCAGACTACTATAGCTTGGAAGATTAGTTAATGTCCTGTATAATGAAGAAACAGAAGCATGGGTTAAACAGAAAACATCAGAGATCCTCAACAAATTACTAGCTTGAGCACTGCCACTAACCCGTTCCTCTTCCCCCCAAACCTCCAGAGTATCCAGAGCATGACTGATTCTTGAGTTAGCTGGTCTGTCAAGGGGGATGGATTGAAACAACAATTAGCAGTGTAGTCGCAACAATCCAAGTTACAGAAATTCATCAATTTCTAGTGCTGATGAAATATTAAAGAGATAGGACAAAATGCCAATTTGAAAAAGTCTGAATTTTTCTTGAAGTTCTCCAACAGTCTCCTGATGGAATCTAAGCTCTAGATGCATGTCTACAATTGCTGATAACCGAGACTTGTAGCAATCTCTGTTGCATCTAGGTATAACACTGTTTTAAACCATTGCATATATACTATATGCTCTGACAATTAGTGACTAGTACGATATTCAGAAATGAGACACATGAAGCCCAGAATTATAAACAGGAAATGAAAGGAAGACACAGAGAGAGTGCAAAAAAAAGTACACAAAGATTAGAAAGGAAAAAAGGAGATAAAAGGAAAAATGGGTATAGTTTATAAAAATACAGCAACAAAAAAGGCTTTTTTAAAGTGGAAAAATGAAAAAACAGAAAATACTAAATACCTTCTGTATTTATAGTGTACACTTTCAGTAACAGTAATGTTTATTTACATAAAACATTCTATATAACAGCAACAGTCTGCAGTATCTCATAAAACAGATCCACTGGTGAGAAACGTTAGAGCTAACAGTTTGTCTATGAGAAGCAACTTACTGTCCTTCCTCTAGTATTTAAAAGCATGGTAATGCTTAAGAAAGACAGAACAGAAGTGTGGTATATTTGTTGTTTATCCTGCATTGCTATTAAGATCAAAACCTTCATTAAAAGCAAATGAGAAGCTGAAACAGTAGTGACTTACTGTGATCCACAGATTTTACATGACACAAGTTACAAGCTGCTTAAACTGGCCCAACCTGCATTATGTTTGGGTTATGTGCATGAAAAAAWATATATATATACACACATACACTGATCTAACTGACATACATTACACAATCAAGCAGGAGTCAAATGTGTTTCCTATTAAACAAATGTGGGTGGTCTGCTTCTCAAGCAGTATTGTGTCAATGAATTTTGTAAAGCAGTATAGTGCTTAATTCTATTTGAACAGCCCTCTGAAGAGGACATAGCTATGTTTCATTCTTCTATCAAAGTGTATTAACATCTCTTTCAACTAGTACAGTAGAAAGGTG
The DNA here is from genome assembly GCA_035582835.1 of Phoebastria nigripes. NCBI lineage: Eukaryota > Metazoa > Chordata > Aves > Procellariiformes > Diomedeidae > Phoebastria > Phoebastria nigripes. The sequence continues at coordinate 2,485,861 of JAYKAV010000667.1, forward strand.
GTCCCATCTTTACTGGAAGCAATATTATGATACAATAGAAACACCAAGCTTTAATTACCAATTTCTTTCTATTCTACGTTTTTAATTGCATCTTAAAAAGTAAAGTTATGTGCCATTTGAAACAGAATATACATCATTTACCATATAGTTAAAAATCAGACTTTATCATAAGGTATTTTCAGATAACACTTTTTTCCTATGTTATTTAAATGACAGTGATGTGTTCTGGATGAAATAAATGTTAACTCATGAATGGAAATCGGCAAAAATTCACTCTACAAAGTAGTCTTGGAAGCAGATGGGAAAATTCAACAGAATAGTACTAAGCCAGCTATAACACTACTCACACATCTTTCACCATGGTGCCCTCCCCTCTGTGGGTACTGGGGTTTTTTTGTTGTTGTTTGTTTGTTTGTTTTTGTATTGTTTTTAAACAACAATCATGTCCCTAATGTAAGAGTTATTTCAATATACATAAATAGTTCCCTGAGCAACAGATGACTGTATGGAGCCAAAAGAAGATTTCTGGTGTCCAATAATACAACTGAACTAAGGGCACAGGTTCCCCTTAACGCAATTAGTGAATTTGTATCTCCTTCCTTCACCCAAACACTTGTTCTGCATTTAATTTGTAGGTACTGATCTTCTATCCCCTTGTCATAATTGGCCCAAACTGACAAACATGTTAAAAAATGATTGGCGAGAGTCTGCAAAAACACATGTGCAGATGCAAGAGGCTTTCACAGAAATGACACACTAACAAAGTTACACACAGAGGAAATAACTAATGTTATTTTGTTTCCATTTAATTACTTAGATTATTTTAAAGAATAAGAACTATTGATAGCTTTTCTTTTATAAACTTCAGAAATCCCCTCTCCATTTTTTCCAGGACRACATGCAAAATCATCCTTTGTGTTATAAAGTTTCTTATAACTGCAAAATTCTGAATTTGGAAATCTGTTTTTTCAAACTCATTTGTGGAGATTGCTGTAAAAACTCAAGAGAGACCTGTATTTTCTATTACACAAAGAAAATTACAACTGCCGATGTTCTTATATCGTATTTCACCAGAAAATGTCTACATTTTTAGTAGGGCTAAAGTAATGAGCTACTTAATGACATATAGTGTGTTTAAGTCATTTTGGTTTCTTGCCCAAAAACTCTCTTCAATACCACTGCCGTGCCACAAGCAAATTTATACCACAAGTGAAAATTTCTACTTCCAAAGATAAACTTTCATCTCTCTTGCGGTAAACCTTATGCAGTGTATCAAGAATTTTTAATAAACATACATCTCTTCATGTTCTATAGTTTCTGCATATTATACAAAATATTCTATTAAATACAGATTTGGTTGGTGTTTTCTTCTAGAAAAAGAAAGGAAGGAATATCTTTCCACTGACAAACTTTAAGAAACTTGAAACAAAACGAAAAATAAAATCCTTTATACTGGCTTGAGCTTTTCTAGCTATGATTGGCAAATGCGAGGCTGATGACATTAGATTTTTCATTTACGTTTAAAATAAGGCACCAAAGTATTACTRCTCAGAGCCAAAGCAAACCACATTGTTAGGACAACAACCTAATTTAGTTCCCATGCTAGCGCTGCACTCAGGTTTTGGTAGCTTTTATGGAACAACACTCCACCAGTAAAAAACAGATGGTCTGTGGACTGGTAAAGCAAAGTCGATATAGCATGGCAGGGCTCTTCCCAGTACCTCTCTGACAAATATTAGGGATGAAATCGCGGCACAGCTGAACTCAACAGGAGTCCTGCCACTGAACTGAACATGGCCAGAATCTCATCCTCGAAAGTTATGAGTCATCCATATGCTCACTCACATCACAGCAAATTCATAAACAGGCTACTGAAATCAAATTTCATTGCAACTTAATTATTTGCAGTGACGACATATTAGGTTATTACATGAAATCATCATTTCTGGACCAATGTTGCTACTATTAAATTTGCTGCTTCATCAAGTTTACATGCATTTTCTTCATTTGTTGCCACAGGATTATTTGTCATTGCTGATAGCAAATCTCAATAACCATTAACATTTAGGTACCCAAAAAAGTAAACTCTGGTCAGATTCACACAGGGTGTACTTTTTCCAGAAGGCATACATGATCCCTAGTTTGTTATGGACTGGTTCCCAAAAGAAAGCAACACACTAGTCAACATGAAGAAATAAAGATATGTTTCAGATACCTGGATCCCAAACCTTCCGAACCGCGCTTACGACATGAAAGACACAGACAGTGGTTTCTGTGCCCATCATTCAGAAYGCTGCTGCTTATGATCTACTGCTGTTATATTTCTGCCATTGCAGACCTTTTCCAACTGCAGTGATCACTTCTATAATCCAATTTCTTCATGGTCAGAATGCCTCATGTAAATGACATAATCCCTAGCTTGAGCATTCAGTCACATGAGCACATTCCTTTCCCATGCTCACATTTTCAAAAACCTGCTCTTCCTACACAAATATTTATAAACTCAGTCGTTTGATTTGTGCTCACAGGTTTAAGCAACGGGGAAAAGGGCTGCTAGTGACTTGCTTTAACACTGGAGCAAAATTCATTTCTTCATGTTTCTAAAAACTATTGTCAACAAAAATCTAAGTTTTAAAAACACAATGGAACAAGGTCATTCACATTGATGAGATCAACAGATAAAAAGGTTTTGGAGATCAAAGTTACTTTGAATCATAATCTCCCTTAAAAATACATATTTAATATATTTGCAGTAGAAGCCCGAAGTCTTCTGCTTCAGGTATGTAATGAGACGAAAATTGGCCTAATGCAGCAAACCGAATGGGTTAGTTTTGCCTATCTATTTCCCCGAGATAGCCAGCAAATTACTAGAAACAAAGGCAGGTCAATAGGACTGTATTTCCTCAGCTCAGTTCAGTGTAAAGAAYGCACAGCAGTCTCATCATCAAATATTCTTCACATTTTCTCCCATGTAACTGTCAAATACATTGCCCTAACAGAAGCATAAAAACAGAACATCAAATTCTTCAAACACCATTCAAAATAAGCTCTCCCTGGCTATGTTCTTAAGCCTTAATTGGCATTTCAAATTGGCAATTGCATACGAAACACTCTAGTATAACAAATTATTCCCACTCTACTAATCCATTGGTGACCTACATAAGATGTGATTATAAAGACTCTTTTAACAGTGAGATCTACTGGTATATTAAAATCTAGTTCAATTAGTAAAGTTGATCATTTTTAGACTCTCTCTCAATTCCACACTAACATTTAAATTTGTTTCCTCTTTACATGCATAGCAAAGGTATCACACAGGAGCTATAACACTTGTGTTAGATGCTTGGCTGTTTGGGAGGCCTTCACCTACCTCCTTTACTGGAAAATATTTACACCGTAGCGTACGGAACAGACTTGGCTGTCCTCAATGTATTCGCAGAGTAATCCTCTACTAGAAGTCACCTTATCAGAGCAAGATGCATATGTCCAGGTTCTTCTTCACTCAAAACTAGTGGCTATGCCTACTATATTCTATATGTCTTTGCTCTATATGAACAAGATTCATATGTCCAGAGTTGTCTTTTCACTTAAAACTAGTGGCTATGCCTACTATATTCTATATGCAAAACACATTTGATTCCTTTTAAATGGACAAAAATTGCATCTTCAATATAAGTAATATCTGTTCATTACTGCGTAATAGCTTTAATAACCAGAAGACTCATGCACACTGGAGCAGACAGAAGTACATTAGCATCATATGCATTCCTGTTATGAATCCAYAGACTTTATGATACTTAATCTCTCCTTTAGTAGAGATTACAAATTTCTTCCATCTCAATGTCAGCAAACTGTTTGAAATAATACACATAAATTGGAAGTAAAAAACTAAGATTCAAGACCATACTGTTTTGAACACTTGAACAATATTTATATTTGCGTAATTTGTTTTATTATTTGTTCCATTATCTGAGAAAGTAGTATTTCTCTGATATTTACTACACTTGGTGCGCTCACAGCTGGTAGTTGCAAAGAAATCTGAATTCAGATTTCAAGATTGAGGAATTTCTGGTGAACACCCACAACAAACTAAATTAAACCAGCCCATTAGGATTCCTTCATAAACAAAAGCTAACAAAACATCTGTCTGGCAATAACAATACATACCCCATTCTTACAAAACGTAGTTTAACTGCAAGTAGCAGACAGTTTCTGCCTTATCTACACAGTATAAATTCAAAAGTTGCAGTATTATACTCACAGCGAATTCCATAAATCATGAGAGGATCAAGTTGCTTCTTCCCATGCTTCCCCTGGCCCGAAAGGTTGGAGATGGCCTGAATTTCCCGATGGAAGAGATAATCAAGCAATGTCAGTGCCATCTTCTCGGCTGTGCGGCAGTTCGTGCTGATGTGCAGCATGTCAGCAGGGGTGATGGGGCAACGGACCCGCATCTCAGGATTATTTTCATCTCCAAGCCATGTCCCATTGGGGTAATCCTCTAAAAACAGAGATTGTGGAAATTCTAATTGTGGCACAGAATGAAACGGTCAGGTTCAAGTTACAGTCAATAATTAAGTTATCATGAGCTCTTCCAGTTTTCTTCATAGTCTCCATAAACTTTTTTAAAATTTAGCATGACTAATAGGCTCACAAGATTTGCTACAGATAAAAAGTTATTCTCAAATCCACTCCAATGGTGACCAAAAGTTGCTGCCATTAATGTTCTGGCCTACACAAACAACCGGTACAATTAGTCCAGATATCTAACTTGTTCTCAGGTATCTTTTTGAATTGACTCATACTAGAGGCCAACAGCTGAAAGAGCACACTATAGTCACAGTGTTCTCATTCATCAAGTTAGTCATCCCCTAAAAATGAAGACTGCTGCAATCCCATAATATTCTTAAAGTACAGCTAATTTCAAGAAGCTAACAGCTTTGAACCACATTTTTCCCCAGAAGCATCAGATTAAAATGAGTCTAAGCAAGATTATAAATTTAAGAAATTATAATCAATAGTGAGTAGTAACTTAATCACTTAAAAGGAGTATTTCAAGCAATGACAATCATTCGAAATGTAGCCAGAGATCCCAATCAAAATTTTGGTCTTTCTTCAAAATTATTGGCCAGTAGTCTACATTATTTCCTAAACATACAGTTTACCAAGGAACAGGCCCAGCATAAAGATAATGAATCAATCGCTCATCATCTGCCAAGTGCATCTTCCCTTCTATTCAAGTATAAGGTCATTAGCAACAGAACTATACTTAACTTCTCTTGCGTATACACACACACATTTTACACATAAAGAAGTGTTTTGATTTCTGTCCCAGCCTCTCAGTTTGGYGGGAAAAAACCTATTCATTTTAAGAGGAATACTAAGTCCTCACTAGAAATTAATCTTTGCAGACAATGCCAAAAGTTAGTGGATTCAAGACTAACCATAAACTAGAACAGAGCTCATAAAGACAACCAATCCCTCCTGAAGTGGAGGATGCAACACAGGACCTAGGATGAGACTCTCATTCCAGATAAAAACAAAATTTCCAGTAGAAGCCTTGACAATCCTAATAGGAACTGGATAGAACAACATTCCAGTACTATTTCAATGTTCACTGACACAGACCATTTGGATTTGATTTCAGTGTTTGCTCAACTTTGTGGAGTAAAACAAAGCTTCCTGACTCAGAAGTCACTCAGCCCTTCCATACTAGAGCTTTACAGTATTTCGTTCTTGTTTCACACACCTTCAGAATGGTAAAACTGTGAACAAGTCATTCAATTACATGATTTATCTTTCATTAAATGCCTTTAAAGTAGAGTTTCATGGTATATACAAAGTCACAAATTCCTGGTTTCCATAACCCTTCTAGTCACAAAGACAGAGTTCAGACAGATGAGCATATCCTTTTCACATTGAACAGGACCCCTGAGCAAGCAGCATCTTTATTTCCAAGTACTGGCATGGGTTAAGCAGCCTGCATTTTACTAGACTACAAGCCAAAAGYATGCAATAAAATATAACATAAAAACAACTCAAACACTAAAAAACACTTTTCCAACATGACCTTTGGGTTGAGTCATACTACATGTCAGATGCAAGTTTATTGCAATGAATAATGACAGTATGAAGCAAATGTTAGATTATGCAAGACTGATATATCATTATAAACATCAGATTATCAACTGTAATAATTTGTAAGGAAAAATATTTATTGCTGATGTATGTAGCAGCTAGTCCTTCAAACTTTCCTGTGTTGAAATCAGAACTTAATGCTCTGTTCTGAATATATTTTTATACATTCGCAATTTTTTTATATTTTATTTGTATCTTACTTTTTATCCTGAACTATGTAATAGTGCACACTAGCTGTTTTCTGCTCACACAGTACCAGGTGCCATCTGAAAAAGAAGGTGGTTCAGATTAATTATGACTTGTTTTGAATGCCACTGTGTCTGGCCTCACCACAAGTCTGGTTAACATTATGAGGGAAAACAACAGTCTGTTCCTGAAGATAAATTGACTGTTTTATAAAAATTTGGGCAGAGCTGGCAAAGCAAAAACATCTCTGGATAAATGTGTAAGTTTTTCAAAGAATTCTAGGAAGCCTGAGTAAGTGATTCTACATCCCGTCAAAATCTTACTTCCTTACCAGTTCACAGAATTACTATTAGATATAAGAGTTATTACTACTTATGGAATACCTTTCACCTGCAGTCTTGTTTAACAAATGCTATCAACCTACATGAACCAAAGATTTTTTTCAATTTGCAAAATAATCTCCTTTTTTTTTTACTGGCACAGAGTCCAGAACATACTGTTTTTACCACATGCAACTGTTCTTTTATTGCTAACAGCCTGGAAAAAAGACACTATCTTGTTATTCTGACCTATGAACACAAGCCCCACACGAAATTATCTCTTGCATTTTCCTCTGCTTTAAAAGCTTCAACAGAAAGGGAACTTGCATGACTAAAGTTAACCATGACTGTACTGTCTCACTGTAGCTACTTGAGGGCACAAAAGCTAAACTATTCCTTATCATATATAAAAATAATTCCTACCAGCCTGCCAACACATCTGGCACTTTGCATAGAGCAAATATGATGAGATTGGCACACAAAAAACTGGTGAAAAGAGGAAGCATACTGCCAGTTATGGGGGAGGCAGAACTGCTCTGAACAAGTGGTGTGGTGTGAGAGAAGACAGACTGAATAAGGAAAGAGAAAAAAAAGATTGGGAGTTTGATAGAAGTTCTCTCTGAACAATTAAGTACATAAACACTATTGATTAAAGCTGCATCATTTGAAGCTCCTAGCACTCAAACATCCTTTTATGCTTACTGAAATGGTACTTTACGTGTATTATCAGGCTTTGTACGTAATATCTAGATAGAATCTAGATGAGTCAGGTTATTTAGTACATACGTTGCAATAGCTAGACACCGAGTCAGGACTCCACTAGCCACTGTACAACCATACACAGCTTCTTCTATTCCTTAAAGGCTACCAAAACACAAATAACATGTGAAGGGTTGGGGAGGAAGAATGCAGTCAAAGAACACACTTTTTCTTAAAAATAATGAAGCATAAATGCACACACGCATCTGTAACTTAGTTAATCACGCACCTTTTTTGGTTTGCCCTGAAGTATTTTTCTTCCGTTAATTTTCCTAATGGGAAATTGCTGCATTTTGAATGCATTTTGAGTGCTATGTGGAAAGGTACTTCCTTGAGTTTCTTTACATTGTATCATCAGGGAAGTGGCTCTTGATCATTTCTACTTCCAGTGTTAAAAGTCCTGACATTTTTATCTGATTTCCTCTCTGTACTCAGAAGCTCATTTCAATGACAGACTAATTTCTAGCTCCTCTTCAATGTTTTTTTAGAGATCAGAAAATTTGCCTTTATCTCCATTCTACTGAATCCAGAACTAGTTTGCTTTTCAATGCTGTTTTCAAATCTTTTTTTACCGTATTAAGTTCATTTCTTTTATCTCACAACACAGCTGACCATTCCTCTGTTTCGGCAGGCACATGCAAGAAGATGAGAGGCGGCTGGGGCTGCTGTGCAAACAAGCATTTCTATGGAAACAGGACGAGTGAGGTTTAAGGTTAGTATCAAGAAAACCTATGTCAAGAGAACAAAAACCAGGCAAGATTCACTGTGGCTTTCAGGCTCGCTCTTGACATGTGTATGTGTTTTCCCGCCCAGGGAGATGACAGACACTTAACTGTTACTCACGTCTTTCCATTGGGATGCACTCCCCTAGTTTGACATGTGAGCATTAGCAGTAAGACTAGAGGGAAAGCTAGGCTCCACTCTCTTGCTAGGTGCTGTCAATCACTCCTTTAAAACAAGGAAAACCAAAAGGAAACACCTGCCCACATAAACACTTGAATTAACATGTTCCATTATTCCGAGTAGTTGTGTTTATTTTACTAACAAGGCTGGGTGCAAATCTGGCATTTGCAGCAGAGAAAAACGACTGGTAGCTGCAGTACAAAGGCAGAAAGATGAATTAACCTTAAAAAACCCCMAAAAAACCCAAATCCTAACCTACAGAAGTAAACCCCCATTTCTAGAGAAATTAAATAATATTTTGGCTGATGTGTAGAAGATTCAACATCATCTTTTTAAATAAACTTCTGTCAATTAGCCCCAGTCCTTTGCCCCTCCAAGAGTTCACAGGGTTAGTGATGAACTTACAGAGACTACAGAGCGCTGACTTCATTAACTAACAATCATTAAATACAAGGAACAGAGTGACAATCAGGCTGTAAGTTAACCTACAAATCTAGCAATGTGATTTAAAGCTTGTGCTAAAAGAAAGGTTAAAGAACTAGCTTTAAAGCTGTGTTCACCAAAACCTCCTCCCACCACAAAAAGCAGTTAAGACGCTGGGAGTTCTGGCAAAAGGAAGTGTACAACACACACACATCCACGAACATCAGAAACCCTGGACACAGAACTGGAGTTTTTCGCTTGACTCTTCTCACGGGAAAAAAGGTTTAATTTCCATGTAAATATAGAAGATAGCCAGCCAGAAGAATCTCATGCTCCAAGTATAATCTTCTGTACAGCACAAAGGATTTGGCTAACAGAGACACAGTTCCAGTTAACTTCTAAGCCCCTATGGTTAGAGGACCGGTACACTACACGAGATATTCTGAAAATACATCCTGAACTCTCCTGCACTCACGGTTTCTTCAGTTGTCTGACCGACAACACAGCATGAAAGAACATATACGGGCACGCAGTACCAAAGCATACTTGTCTCAGCAAATACTATGGCGTGCATAGAAGTCTCAGCATAACATCAGTGAGATTACTTGTTTGTTAAAAATAAGGCCTCAGTTTTAGCATACGGTTAAATCCATGAGAGAAAAAGGAGATTCACTTACTTTATGACTCATGGAAGGCCAGGGAATTTATTCAACAGAAGTAGAAAATAAGGACTATATGATCCTCTGTAATTTAAAACGATCAGCTAAAAAAATTCCAGATAAAATTGAGAAAATTAAAATCAGTGGACTTAGAGGGCTTTTTAAACCCTTAGAAAATGTGTTTCATCTCAGAAAATCAGATTTCTAATTTAGATTTTGCCCACTTTCTTGTTTATTGCCTCTTTGTTGTATTTAACTTTACACAGTGGACCAGACTTAATTCCAAACACCACTGTGACAGATACCTGGAAGAAACCATTGTTCAATTGTTTGCTCCCAATAATTTAAAAAAAAAAAAAAAAAAAAAAAAAAATCAAAGCGATTCAATTTCTATAGTTTTCTTTGGCTCTAACAAGTCACTGAAGCTCTTGAAGTCTCATCAGTGTCTTCACATCAGCTACATATAATATTGTTTTAAGGTACAAGAAGTTTGCTATTTAAAAGTTCATTCTCGCTGTCTGTATCTGGTCATAAGGAGCTTGGCAGGAAAAGCAAAGTGCTGCAAATGATCATATAATATGCGAGATTTGTTCTTACAGTGAACTGGAAAATCCTGTGGACAGATAAGTCTGGGCCACATACAAATAGCTGCTTGGATTCGCATTTGGAAAGCAAATTCTGAGCACTATTTAATACTASTATTGTAAAATGACTTTCAGATGCCAAGTTGAAGAGACAATATGTGATTAAACTTTCTTTGGAAAAATATTATTCATCCTTTAATTAACACACTATGTAGACCAGTTTTGCCTTATCTTTTCAAAAAATACGCATGTTTACATTTCTAATTCTATATTTTTTATAGTCTTAAAATGCAGTTAAAGGAATGCAGAGAAAGCAGATATGATACAAAACTATCATATATGATGCCAAACATCATATGTCAGTATATCAAGTGTAAAGTTCACTGAACCAAATTCTAAATCAATGGATCTTGCCATTTTATTTATATCACTTAAAAACAGCTTTCATGGAGCTCTGTTCAAGAGCATTTCACATACTTGGGAGATACTAAGGACAGTGTGTTTCTTTCTTAGTAATTTCAAAGTCTTGGCTTTAGCACAGATATTTTTAAAGATATCTGCTTCTAAAGCAGCATAGTAATGCTGAATGGGACATTCTTATACCACAAAGATGAGAGGTCCTGCTTTTTTTTTTTCCTTCCATATTAAAGATAGGACAGTAACTCTATTGTGGAAGATTTAAAAGGATAACATAATGTGCATTAATGTTTTAGGAACAGATGCTCCTCTTGTTTGTACAGTAAGTCACAGATTAAATATTTTAAATGTTACCATATACTGAATATGTGTAAGAACAGTATTATTATAATACTCCTTACATCTTGAAGCCCCTTGTATCTTGAAAGCAGTATCTAGTATTAAGCAAAATAATGCTCTTATCGTATCTCCTAGAGAAGTGTGCAAGTATAATCACAGTGCCTTTAGATAGCTTGTTCTTTAGTTGAACAGTAAGTATTCAACATTTGAGCTTTGTTGAGCTAAACTGAAGCAGCTGCTTAAGTTAATATTTTTTCTGTACATAAGCTGCATAAAAAAAGCAAATTCTGGTTTTACCAATATTCTAATGTGAATTTTTGAAGAGCAAGTTCTTGTAAAGTTTTTCAAAATAAAATTCAACACCTTCAGAGGAAATACAAAACTGCCTGATCACAGCAAAGCTAATTTATAAAAAAAAAAAAAAAAAAAAAAAAAANAAAAAAAAAAAAAAAAAAAAAAAAAAAAAAAAAAAAAAAAAAAAAAAAAAAAAAAAAAAAAAAAAAAAAAAAAAAAAAAAAAAAAAAAAAATCAGTAAATATATTTGGATATTATCTATTCTTTGCTTTCTGCTGTTTGCATATGTTTCTTGGTAAAACAGTACTTAACAGTGTAAAATCCTGAAACTGCTATTTAGTGCAAGGTCAAGACTTATCAGAAAGAGTTCTTTATGAACTAAGTGTGATCTTTTATACGTGAATTCCAAGCAGTTTACCCAACAAATGAGAAATCACAAGCAAGCAACAGCCACACTTTTTGACTGTTTCCTATAAATCCAAGAGTGTAACACTCTTAAATCAGAATCAAGTGCTGCGGAAGGTACTATGTAAGTACAGAACAAATACAACATCCTTACCCAGTAATTTTACAATCCAAGAATAAGGCAGGAGACAATAGGTGGACTACAGGGAGGCAGGCAGGTGACAACAGACTGAGATGGTAGGCATCACCAAAAGAAAGAGTACCTTAAAGAATCTTAAAAGAAAGGTATCTTAACTTACCAAGATACCAAGTATCTTATTGGTAAGTTTTATGTAAACACCATGATAAAGGACAATTTTATGAGCGAGTATTATGGACAGCGATGTATATATAGTTATGAGGATCTCCTCCCAAAGAAGTGGAAGAAAGCATAAAAGTGTCTGAAAACATTACAAGCAAGGAAACCTGTCATCTATGGCTGAGGAAGTCAGAGCAACTCAAAAAGTGACTGGGAGATGGCAAAGAACAAGGTCCTCCTTCATAATGAGGGTGCCATGGAGTATGGAAAAGGATGCAAGGAGAAGATGGTGGTGTTAAAATGACAAGTTTCGAAAATCATATTTTTAACAGCTTTCTCAATATAAGGCCAGAGAGGAGGCCTTACAGTAAATAACATGGGAGGTAACTGGAGCCTGGACAAGAGAGTGTTATTTTCATTTCACGTTATCTATTAAGAACATAAAAGGCTCCTTTTAAGTGTTGATCATCTGAAAATCTACTCACCATTCTTACCAAAACTTGTTTGTTCATAGTTACTGCAACTTGCTTTTCTTTGTCTAATGCTGAAACTCTTCAGTTAAAAAGTTTAGACAAATACATTTGAGAATGTGAGAATATTTTTTAACAGATTTGTGGTGAGCATGAAAGTGCATACGGTTGTCAGGTTATAGCTTAGTCAATTGAAAACGAACCCTTGACAGGATTACAGCCACATACCAGTACTAGAGAATTCATTAAAGTCAGAAAACAATATAGGTACTTAATATCATAGGTTTAAAACTTCTGTAATTTAAAACTAGTGTGGATCTAATGTTCTTCACAGTATTATTTTTTGCAGTGGAAGGCAAAATCCAAAAGAATGCACCATGTTAGGATGAAAGTTGTCGTGAACAGAGACTATAGACGAGGCCTTACCACGTAATCAACTAGTACCGGTATCTTCAGAGATATGAAGGCCTAAAGAACCAATTCGCAACTGCTGTAGCATTTTAGGTTGGTGAAATCCAATTCAGAGCCTACAGACCTTTATAAATGTACAAGAATTCTGGAAAGCACAGAAAAACAGTCTCCTCAAAATAACTTAACAGTCTAAACTTTTCCTTCTATTACCACCCTGAAAGTTTAAGTAGTACAGTATCTGAAAACTGAAGAGGAAAATAGAACAGTGCCATCACTTCATTTAGCACGCAAACTCCCATGCAACTGTTAAAAAAAAAAAATTTCACCATGTTTATACATAAAACTTAATGACTCTCCCACTCCAAAACCATATCAGTGAAATTAATGAAATCTCTTCCTGTGCTATCTTTGCTTTGCATAATACAGTGAACTGTACAAAGTTGGAGGGTGCCCATGACATTTAAGTCACACAATTCTGCACAGCTTCAATACACCTGAGATAAATATCAAATCCATTCCAATCACAGCTGAACAGATGGATAAAAATCACTGCATTATAAAACGCTTAACACACATAGCAACTAAATCCTCACAAACACAAATGGACAAACAAGTTTTTTGTAACAGTTTCTGAAGATCTACAACAGTTCATTACAAAAATCACATGTACATAGACGCAAGGCCCAAATGACGATGTTTTAAAAATGTTCTTCATTAATCAATTGCTCATCATTTTTAAGCCTAATTAAAAAGTTCAAGATAAAAAAAATCATGACTTTGTTTGAACTGAGTGTATGCTGTACTCCAAAACTACAGTAAAAACACATTCATGTCAAAATTAACTGGACTTTTAAAAGAGCAAAAACACATCTATCAATTGTTGACATTTACTTTAAACACTTCTTAGTGATAAATGTTTGTTTCTTATTCCATTAAACAAAAAAGATGTGTAATCCGTTCCCTATTATTTTTAAACACAGGTTTCCTCCAGATTAAAAAAGCAGCATAGAGTGCCTCAGGAGAACACAGCAAAAACACTGATTTTCATTATATTTACATTGTTTTCATCTACCAAAACCTTTCCAAAAACCAGCCTCTATCCAAATTCTTAGATACTTGCACAGTAAAATGGTTTGTTTATAAGTTTGACCRGTCATGCTGTAATTCATGTTTGGTGGTTTCTTTCCTCCAGAAAACATTTCTGCTGAAACAGACACGTTCATGTATTCAGAGAGTAACTACTCCACAAAAGACTTCTAAAAAACATGGGAATAGCTGGGTACTTCAAATTTCTAAAAGTCACACTTCAGAAAGAAAACGTTTATATGAAAACACAAAGGTATACCTCTTGATGTAAACCACTTAGCTGCATTTCTACCACAATGCATGAGTTACCTGTATATCTTTGATGTTTCAAATGACAGAGAGAGAAAGAGAAAAGAAAGGTTAACCAGACTTGAGATTTAATTAGTTAAGTGCAGTGTGCGTAAGAACAGTTTCACAGCTGGCGATGTACTTCAACTTAATCAGAGGTGCTCTCCAAAAGCTCTTCCAAATCAGAACTTCTTAGCTAAGATTATAACTAAGATAATTATACAACAAAAAGATCTCTGGTTTGAAACAATGACTCTTGGTTAAAGTGAGGACCTTTTTTAACATCATTAATATATTGTGTTAAAAAAAATGAGGGGATTTTTTTCCTAAATCAGAAAAATAAAGAGAAAAGAGATGGTGATGATTAAGTCAAGTACACCTTGCAGACAACACTTACAATTAATATTTTAGCATTGCTTGAGCAGTTTAAATTACCAAAATAGAGCAGCTTGGACACAGTTTTATTTGGTAGGTTGTTAGGTTGTATGTTTGCTATTTTAAGACCTTTCTGCTTTTTCACTTCTACCGAAATGTGAGTTTAGTAGTGGGTCACACCTGGGCTTCTTCATTCAGTACCTTGTTTCAGTACAGTAAAAAATGTTTATATTTTTTACTTAGGATTTAAATGAAGGCTCCAGTCCAGATCTCCAGAAACTGAAGATGCATTTAAACACTCAGAGGATTTGTGGCATTTCATTCTTTCAAACAGTGTTTCTGGAGGAAGATATCTTCTTAAAAGAGAAGCTTGATAAAACAGAATTTTGAGCTTTGATCTTATTATTAAATCATCATCCATTTGTAGAAAAGTTTTTTTACATCTAAAGCACATGGTTATAAACTTACACTACTGTTTATCCATCCATACTAACTGATCTTCTCTAATTTCCCCAGAAGATCCACTTGGGCTGCAACAAAGTTAGAGTAGAAAAGACACACACTAACATACGCGTTCAAAACAACAACAGACTAACCTCTTTTGACAGTTATTAATATCTAAGGGGTAAAATTACAGGTTAAATGAAAAAAACACTATTTTTTAGTTGGCTGAATAAGGATGCACTTGGTATTTTCTATGCCAAAAATCTGACATTAATAAAAATAGTAAGTCACTTACTAGTAAGCCTTCTAGCCTATTTTAATTTGCTTTTACACTGGTAATTCAATACTGACCAACTCTATTCTTGCTGGATTTTATCTTGTGCAAGATTACTTCACGAAGACCACTTTCAGAACTGCAATCCAATGAATTCATCAGGTGTTGATATTTCTACTGTCATCCCCACGTGAAAGAACATTATTTCCAAAGTGAAATTTGGGGGGGGGAAACACACAAACACCACACAACACAAAAATTCACAAAAATTAGAGATTCAGTATCTCTAGATGCTTTCAGTTCATAAAGACTACATCTTAAAATCAACACTTTGCAGATCATTAACTGCATCTGTAAAATGGGTGAGCATTTTCAGTTTTCTGAAAAGTAAAAGAAAGAATCAAGTAACTGTTGCTCAAAGAAAAGAGAGAACACGCCTTACTGCACATGCAAAAAGAGGAATATACAACTGGAGATGGAATAAAGTCACAGTGTTCAGTGGCCAACCACCCCCRCCTTATTCTAGACCATTATTGGAACCGGGAACTGGGCTCCATGCTTCTGTATAATTATTTTTCAGGAATAGAAAGGCAATAACACTAACACTTTTTAAACTACCATACGTGATTAAATGCTCTTTGAAAACAGCCAGCAGAGAGCAAACAATGCCTTTATATAAAACTATTAACTAAATTCTGAAAATATCCACAGGTCAGCGCCATATCCAAAGTCAGCTACAGCCCAACTATAAACACGGTTTAGTTTTGCTTTCCGGACACAAGACAACAGATGGGAGCCATACTGAAAACCCGTTGTTTAGTCTCAGTCCGTAAGGGCTGAAGTACGCCATTCTCGTATTTTACAATCAATCAAGATGCCTTTGAGCAACTTGAAGTCATTCAGAATTCTTTCACAGACAATAACAGCAAGCTGATGGGTGCTCTAACTTTTGCCTTTTACTGCTAAAGAAAACAAGTCTGCACAACAGACCTATTATTCTTCATCACTTCCTTTATTAATAATTTAATTTCTGTGACATACTGCAGGCTAGTTCGCTTAGCATTCCTTCTGTGCAAGCGGTCCTCTCTCATCTTCACGGGGGCAAGAAAAGGTAGGTGTGGAGGATTACTAATCTGATTCTCAGAGCATTCAATCAATCTCAGAGAGATTTTTAATGGATGAGTGTTCTAAAGGTCTGAAGAAAATCAGATCTGAAGACATTAATGGATTAGCTGTTTCTTCAAAATTTACATATACAACAATGGCATAAAAGGCCAACATCACATTTGTCTGTGCAAATCTGTGCCAAACAACCAAGTCAAAAAGGGCATTATACAACAAATACCCTCCTAATGTTAGAAACTTTGTTCCTGGCATAGCTGACGCAGAGCTGTATGAAATACTAACAGACTCCACAAAGAGTACGTTTTATTTGTATTTTCACATCAACATATCAGCACTATCTGCAATCCCATCATTTTTTTGACAGGAACTCCTCAGACAGCCTCAGTCTCCTTTAATTCCCCACTGACCCAAAATGAAACACTCTTTGGAAGCAACTCTGTGTCACAACATACATACAGGACAGAACCTAAAAGCTGTTCCTAATATGCATATGTTGTATGAGTGTCCATAAAAGTCAAAGAATCCTAGGTTCAAATGCCTTAGAACAACATTTTCAGAAACAATCTTTGGTGCATGAGACTTTCAGTAGCCTGACTTCTGAAGTTTTCTAAGTATCAAAGTTTTAAAGCGTCTCGTTGAATTGTTAGTCAGTTCTGAAATCTTTGAATGCACTCTTAAATACTCAGTTTCAGGCTATCTTGAATTATTCCTTACCACTAATTGTATTCTAACCTGTTCACACTCAACATGCTTTTACCAATGCAGAAGAAACTGAATCACTCCTAAATTAGAGTCCTTCTGTTTCAATGTTAGATATCAAAAAGACAACACGTTTACCTCTTAAGCACAAAGGTCACCTCCTAAGTGCATTCTGCTGCAACAATTTCCTGAAATAACTTACTCTTCTCTGGTACATGAATGTAAATATGAACTACCACATCCAGAATAACACTTAAGTAAATGTTCAATAAATACGTTTTTAAAAGTAATTAGGAAAATTATTAAATTGAAGTCTAGGATTCAAATAACACCTGCATTAAAAAAAAAAAAAAAAACACTGATACTTTCAAACTAATCATAAAACACAATTTATCACACGTTATTTTCACGTAAAACTCAGTGTCCCTTATATCATCTTTTTTGTGATTAAAATATAGCAACTAACATTCATTTCAGTATTTCCAACCACATAAAATAGAATATCTTTACAAGGCTAATCTAAAATTCTTAGATTTCACTACATTTGATTTCTAAAGAATTTTCAGAAAAACCTGACACTACACACTATCCTGTTAACAGTCTGTTTTTAATATGAATTTCCTTATAAAAATTGTTTACAGTTGCTAAATAACTATTTTACATTCATAAGAATTACACAAGTGGACTGGCATAAGTTGTTACAGGAGGAGATGGACTAGTAGATATTATTTCCCAAAGAAGGCATTTATTTTCCTGAAACAATATTTCAACTTGGTGATAGGAAATCCTGCAGGTTGCATGTGTTAATTTAAAGGGTTAAAAAATATAAAGCTACACTGCTATCGTGGGGCATACTTTTTAAATTTTACAAGTAATTGTAATTAGCTGTTCTGCCTGTAAAACTAGTAAAAATGAAAAAAACAAAACAACAAACACCAAACAACCAAACGATTCATTCAGATTCATTCACTTCTATCTGATGCTTGCTGTACTGCCTAACAATTCAAGGTTGGACCCATGATACGATCTCTGAAGCTTCCAGTTGAATCTTAGTTCATTCCACCACTACATTTACTTTGCTCAAGTAGCCTTACAGTTAGATCAGCATACCTTCGGAGTTCAGCGTAATAAGCGTGACATTGTTCCCAATACTTTGGCTTCCTAATTGTCCACTGTTGGAAACTGAGTCACTGGCCTCAGAGCCACTCTCTCCGTCTTCATTGTGACTGTCGTCATGCCCTGGAACTTTCACCACTATGGTGTTCTGCCTACGTCCAGGAACAGCACTATGGAAAAGAAAAGTACGTAACTTTGGGAAAACACAATCCTTGATCCGGAATAGCATCATTATAAGGGAATTAAAAACACTAATTGACAAAATTAAATGTATTATAAAAGCATACTCCTTTAAACAAGCCTACTCCTGTTTATATCCAGCAATATCCAGCAAAATAAAATGGAAGGAAAATAGCAGAAGAAATAAAAAATTTTAGATGCACACTTTCTAAATTTGCATCAATGGAAAAGTCTAGGCCCAGTGAGCAAAACAAAAAAATATTTAAATAATTTATAAAAACATACTATTTAAGAACATTTTCTACTCAGAATCTCCAGTTCCACTCAATTGAAAATTTGCTTTAGATAGTTCAAATTCTAACAAGCCTTCCTGGGCTGCTGCATATTCATTCTTCAGTTGGTTAAATACAGGATCTTGGCATGTTCCCAAGTGATCGTGCATCCATGTAAAAAATATGTAGCTATGGGCACTCTTCTTTCAACTGTCAGCTGTCAACTAACATTGAACTAATCCCAGATCCTCCAAGATGTTCTCTCCCCATCAAGAGCGAAGCATTGCTCTGTACACCTTTCCTGCTGATATGAGGTTTCCCTAGGCAGAACTGTCAGCCTGATAAAATATTCAAGTACCGGTTCAATGTTTTTCCCCCCACTATTACCTAGAACATTCCTCATTTTGCACTTCAAATTGCTGCAGAGACTGATACTGATCTGTCAAAGGAAGGAATGAAGGGGGAGGATTCCCATAACTGCTACTAACTTGCTAAGGATATTTTCCAGAGAATCCGCTGTTCTGCTCAATGGCTCTTCCTGCCCAACCATCTTGGCTACAATTGAATTCTGCCGGTCGTTGTTCAGTATTACTGTGGTTTGAGGGACAACACTACAAGACAAAAATCAGAGAGGAAAATGGAATGTAAATGAGCAAACCTTATAAATAATACATTAACACAGTCTTATGGTTTAAATAGTCTACTTAAAAACAGAGACTCCCTCTAAGCCTAGCTTTTTCTCCCAGCATCGTGGTTATATATCAAATGCTAAAGCTGGTAATCCATCTAATTTGACATCTGTACCATTCCAAGTACTCAAAATTCCTTCAGAGGACGGATAGCTTCAATGGAATTATATAAAAGTCCACGACCCCTGGCAAAGTGATAAAGAATTCATCAACTCAAGATACACAGGAGGAAGTCTGTAAATCACAGCTCCAAACAGCCACCAAATTCTTGTTTTGAAAAGTCTGAGAGTGAGCATTTTCAGAGATACTACGGCCAACTTATATGGTAATGCACCATTTTTAGTAGGATAATTCCTAGGGGAAAAAAAACGTAAGAGTATTTATTGCAAAACTGGATTATGAGCTTAGTTAGAAAGCATGTATTGTTTCACAGGGCTGGGGGCTTTTGGAGGGCAGGGAGACAAGAGTGGTACTAGGGGCATCAGCAGAACAGGGACAGACTGTAACTTTAAATAATGACAAGACTAAACTATTTCTTCTGTGCATTTCACATACAAAAAAGTCTAAAACAAACAACAGAAAAGCATTTAGTGTGTGAGAAACCAGAAAGACTTCTCTATCACTTATGATGACAATGCAGAAGGAAATAACTAGAGAAGTGTTGCACAGAAAAATGCACTAAGTCTACACCATAACACAAAAGTAAATATGAAGTAAATAATGCAGTTTATCATTTAATTTGGTTTCAGAGATTATTACCATTATTCCCACACCATTATTCAATCTTCTAAGGCATGGTTTTGATATTTAAGACTGTTTCCACTGTGCTCATGGTAAACTTAAGGAGAGAACTTAGAGGAACATTTGTGTTTTAGTGACAGAGAAGGCTTTCTCTTTGCTTCCCACAGTAAATAGTCCACTATTGTTTCTACTGGTCCAACATCTCAAACATGACTGATGGTCAGTAATTTTTCCTAACTGTATTCTTTGGCTAATTGTTGAAACACAAATTAAACAAATCTCATGACAGCAACTCTCTGTTTCAGCTGTAATACAGCGCCTGCTTGCTTGAATATTCACGTGTCTACTTTGAGCGCTACAATATCCATCATTAAGACCTAAAGAAAAGATAAGAAACTGTCATAAGAGCTAACAATAAATTGATCTCAACTTTGGTACAGATAAAATGGTTGACCACAGGTTTTTTGGATACAAAAAGCCCCAGGGCCTAATGCCCTGCCTCCCTCTTACAGTAATTGCATCTGTTGCTAGCAACAAATGGGATTCCTCATGGACTGCCAATGATCTGTTGGATTGCAAACCTTGAGAAGCCCTGGAAGATGTTTGTTTAATCATAGACAAGTACAGAGTGTACTATAGCTTTTCATGTGTATGTGAAGTTCGAATTGTATTAAGCAATAAATAGGGGTTTTGTGCTGGGTTTTTTTAGTTGCTAACTAGAGTATAAGGGTTTATGTCACCTTTTCAAAATTTTCTCCATTATCAAGAGAAAAAAAACCCACACATTTCTTATTTAAAAAAAAAAGAAAAAAGGCAACTTCTGTCTATTTTCTCAATGCCAGCACTGCATGTTTTAAAAAAAACACACCAAATACCTGATAAAATACCGATCCATGGCAATGTTGGCAGTCCCCCAGTCTAGCAGCAATACGTGTTCTCATTACATTTCCCAATTTGTCCAAATAGCTACATTTGAAGTTTTTACAGGCCAGCTTAAAATGTTCAAGAATTTTACACTTCCTTTTAGACATTGTTCTTTATTACCATCTTTCTTGCAATCACTTCCAAATGCCTGTTTAAAATATCACTTACCAAAGCTTATTTTTAATGAACACTGAATAATTAATTTCAGCTGTAGAGATAAATGCAATAAAATTACACTTATAAAGTCCGCAGGATTTTGCTCCTATTAAGTTTATATTTTAAAAAGAGTCTTAGCACTAAAACTTGACATAAAATAAGGAAGAGGTTGGGGGGGGGTTGCCCCCCCCCCCCCCCCCCTTTTTTTTTTTAAGAATATTCATTTTTAAGGAAGAGAATCTAGAGAGTGAGCCGGATGGCATATAGCTAATTTAAGCAAATTTAGAATAAGGAAATACTTTTATACAACCCACCAGCACAGATGTATCCCCTCTTCAATGCATCAATGTATGTTCAAGCTTGCTTACTTCAATGCATAAACATTTTTTTCAAACTTATCCCTAAACAAACACCCATGAAAACACTGGCTCCTCTCTAAGAACTAACTTTTCCCAGTTAGTAGAGTGGATTATCGACAGGAAAAATCTACCTTCCCTTGTTTTGGGAGGAGCCACTAACTAAACATACCATTTTACTGACATGTATTTTCCTGGCTATATAGCACAAAGGCAAAAAATAGACACCACATACACAAGGAAAACCTCTGTAACAACCCACAACTACCACCAAATTGTCCATCAATTGTTTTACATCTGGAAATGAACTGTTATCAAGTTGTAAGGACTCAAAGAATCTATAAAGCGGTTTGGAGAGAAAACAGTCRCGCAGAAAACAGAGTGGTAGAGAACAGCTAAAATAAGCATTTGGAAATGTTCAACACAGCACAACAAATCTACAACCACCAACTAACCTTTCTCTGTGATTAACCTGCCTGAGTAGGAACTCTACATCTAGTTTGAAAATAACTGAATGAAGTTTCTTGTCTATTACCAGGAATTATTAGTGTTGGATAAAAGATTATTTCTGTGTTCTGTATCTACTAACACAAAGACTCCAGTAAAACTCACTCAATTCTTTTTCAGTCTTAAAGGAGAAGAAATTTCTTATGTTTAATGCTTAACTCCTGAGGAATGATGCTTTCAAAAGCAGTCTGCATGAGGAGGATGAGGTAACCTTTCCATTCAAAACGTCATAAATGTTAACCAAGAAACTACAATTCTGGACCATGTTCTACATGGAACAAGAATGGCTACAGAATTTGCTGACAAATTCTGACAATGAGGCATCATGAGGCAGAAATTTTTCAGAGCTGATGCTGTGAAACTTGAGCAGTTACTCATCTGGAAGAAAAAGAAAATAACAATTGGGACCAATACAAAAAGGCGCCATTATACTTGAAAAAACAGAGTTTCACAGGATTATCTTAGACTCCAATTTGTACACAGGAGAAACTTATATCCACAAGACTCCCTGCAGATACAGGAATGTGCTTCCCATTAACTTCCCTGTGAGATGTTCTATTCTCTGTTTTCAGATTTATTTATTTATTTTCAAGAGACAACAATAAGAAATCTGCCAAATATACATGAAATTAAACAAGGAATTCTATGTAAAGCCAAAATATTGGGCCTACCTGACAAAATCCATCAGAGGAAATAATTAAAACTTATCACAGCCTAGAGCATCCTCATACTGGATTATTCCAATTTCTTTTTTCAGTCTGTACATCTCATACTGAAGATGAATCAACTTTAATCATTACCTATGTACTAAAATACAGAAAACAAAAATCACGAAGGAGGAGGAAAGCTTCTGATATTCACTCAGATCCCAAATGAAGCAATTCTTTCTATGAGTGCTGCCAGTACTATACTCATGAAGAAGATGGAAAGAAAATACTAAGAGGGGTCGGGGGGGTGCTTCAGAAACCCAGTGTTGTTGCATAGGCTTCAGTACTTTCCATTTGTGTTCACATACTCCTTTCCCCATAAGCATTAGAACTTGGAGAGACTGGTTCTGCAATTTGCCTATTCCTGGACACAACTTAATAAAAAATTTAAAATGCATGCAACCTACAGATATTATTATAGTTTGGAAAATTTTTTTAAATGCAGTTTACTGAATAATCTGCTAAATTACAGGTGAAAATATTTCTAAAAAAAATAAACATACCAGATAATGATTTTCAAGCGTGCATATTTAGCCTCTGCCGTTTTTTTAAAATGTAAAAGGATGTTCTATATTTTACATAAGAAAATTGCTGCCAAAGGTAATTTTCAGTATGGAAAACGTGTGAGTCATAGATATGATCATTAGTTTTAACTGTTGGTTTTTCATTGCCAATAACCTGTCAATCACACAGAATGCAGCCAATGACATAAAAGAACTTTTGGCAATACCAGGACCATCATCCCCTCCTCTTCCCAGATGAGGTTTTCATTTAGAAAGAGAGAAAAATAAAGCAAAAGGAACTAACTGACATTTCTATCTTCCACAAGGTACAAAAGTGTTTCTCCAAATGGATGAAAATTACTTGCGGAAAAACTTGGACTGAAGTTTTCAGACAAGAAGTTATTCTTCTTGTTTTCCTAGACACACTAATATAGACCAGTTAATAGAATATTTATAGCAGTGCTCAACCAGTTAAAGAAAAGAAAGAAGAGAGTCCTCTGTTTAGACCATTTCTGAGCCTCCTTTGCACATGTGAACATCTGCAAATAGGTAAATAAGAGCTCGGAGACAGAGCTCAGCTTAGAGACATTCAGCTAGCCACGGCCACRTGAACTGCCGTTTCCTGCCTATATAATACTCTGTGGTCACTACAACGCCCACGCAGTGTGTGCTGCTTATCTGGAAGGCAGGGCTCCTGAGGATATCGGTCTCATCTTCCTCTAGGGTACATATTAGAAGGAGATGCAGAAAGAGAGGAGATCAGGAAGACAGGAGTTGGAGTTACTTCTGGCAGACTGCTTGTACTAAAGGTCTCCAGCCAAACACAGCCTTCAGGAAAGCAAGTCTGGGAGAGAGACCTTGAACTCTAGTATTTTCCAGTTTACTGCTGGGGACGAACATGAAGACTTAAATGTATAGCTTATGCATGTGTGGGGGCTCTGGAGGAATATTACAATTAGCCCTACCATGAAGAAAATCTAAATGTTTTTCAAATTATATAGAAAAATACCATTTTAGAAGTGTGGTGTTCCCCCCCCCCCCCCCCCCCCCTTTTTTTTTCCTTTTTTATCTTTCACTAACACTTGTGTTCATCTGTAAGAACAGCCACTCTTTGGATCTTTTCATCGCTATTTAGGAAGATAATGTTAAAATGCTCCTTCCTTTTGATGACCACCTGCTTCCTTTGCCTTCTGCACATACAGTTAAGATTCCCTATCCAAACAGGAATGAGAAAACTGACTTATGAACTTACACTATGGTATACATGAACAAAACCACAAACCGGCAAAGCATACACAAAATTACACTGGATTTATGCCAAAAAAATGAATGCAGCTCCTCATCTCCCAGGAGAGAGCAAACTTGCCAACAACCAAACTATTCACCAAGATGAGACCAGTGGCACACCTGCTGTAGGGTAGAGCGCTGCATGGGCACTTGAACAGTTAAAGTTTTAATGTCCCTAAACCATGCATTCGCCTAGTCACAGCCAAATGCCAGAAAAGCAGCAGTGTTATCCATCATTTTCAGTAAGAGTTCAGTCATCAAAAATTATCTTTGGATTCTTTGCATCTGGAACATCACATAAGAGCAGACATTATAAAGACAGCACTAATGATTAGGTCCTGTAAAAAGACAAGCCAAAGTACACCAGCCATCACTGGAGAGAGATTCATGGATCTGAAAACTGAGAAAGCTGTAATCAATTTATAAGAAAGATAAAGCAAATGCAGCATTTATTAAAACATACCGTTAACAGTTTAAGAACATTTAACATCAAATTTTCAGCTCAAATAAGTAARAGCCAGACATTTTCCAAGTTACAAAACACACCTATATAGAGTTTATTGTACTCAGCCTTACCTATAGAGCAAGCCTCTGAATTGGCTGACCATCAGAAAGACAGGGATTACTAGCTTTAAGACCAATTTTATCAACCAGTTTTAAAAGCTGTTGAAATCTGTTGTGGATTATTCTGCTCTGAGAAAGGCTAAACACACTTGTACAATCAAGTGTAATCATTCATAAATGACAACTCCCACTTCCAACTAGTTCACCAACTAACCAACAGCCAGATAATGCTACAAGTGACCCAAAGAACCTACCACTTAAAAAGTCAAGCTTGTTACTTCAGGGATTTCACAAGACCTGTATAGGTACACAAGCAACTTAATACCCTGTTCTTTTTAAAAAACAAAACAAAAACAAACAAACAAACTCCAAACAAACCAACAAACAACCAATTTCTCTTATTTCGAACACAACTGAAACRCCATAAAAATTAAATGCACAGTGAAACACAGTCTCCAAAGAACCTTTTGGCCTAAGCAGATACACAAAAGCAGCAAAAAGCACCTCCAGGCCATGTGCAAGCAACATAACTAGGACTGAAAAATACTGTTAACAGAAATGGCATTAATTATTAGTCTTCTACTTTTGATTATGGACAAGAAAAGGACAGGTCATGGCTTATAATTAACAGGTTAATACAAGCCTCTTCAAAGATAAATGTACTCATAAAAATACAAGAGCAAAGATACCTTTTTTCCCCACACTGTATAGAAAGAAATTTACAGTTGTTACCCTTCTTTGAGCCTTAACTTCCTGAACTAGGTAAGTAGTAGTACTGCAGCGTACTGGAGATTGTATTAAACATGAAATGAGAAAGGCTGATCTATAAGGGAAGGACAGTCATTTTCCGTAACAAAATACATAGGCTTGCCTGATCTTAACTGAACACAGTTACTATGAATGAAATGATCTACTGCAGCCTTAGTACTAAAATAGAAATTGCTGTATTTTTAGAAAACGCTGTATGAAACAACAGTAAAGACTTTGAATCCTTTATTATACAATTAGCTACTTCTAGATTTATTTTCCAAATTTTCTTACAAATTCTAATGTCTAATATCAGCTAAGTCTGACTTATRTGGCACTAGAAGTTTGGGGGTGAAGGAAGCAGCGTTATAAACTGGCTTTCAAGACACCAGTTATAGTAACTGAAGCCTTGATGGTCACCAGATAACAAACTGCAAATAAATACATTAGGTTTCTGCAAACAGAACCCAAACACACAGCTCTTACAGAGCTGGTTTGTAAATAATTTCCATCATGTATCTCTGTTTTTCTTGCTTTTCATAATTACCCAACCAGTTATGTACACTTGCCACTATACACACATTTTTATAGAAAGGCCAAGGATGCTGCTACTCTGAGAGCTGGTACTGAATCTTTAATTTCCATATACCCTGAAGGGACGTTAAAGAAACRCCACTCTTCACTTTTTAAAGAGAATACAATTTTAAAAGTTATTAGGAGCAGATTTCCTGTCTCATACTCCACCCTTCAATATGGAACAAAGAGATTGAGCTAAAGATATGCAAAAATGTACAGTTCCACAAAAAGGAAAAATTCTGTTTGGAAAGACATTCAGATTCCAAACAGTGTGTTTTTTACGTTTGGAAATGTATCAGTTAAAWAGCATCTGCTGCCAAATAAAGCAGATGGAAGACTGGCTCTTTGCCATCTTACCAACCTTGCCGAGACCTTGCTACATGTTAGGCTGTTTCATCCTTTTGAAGCTCTGAATCCATCTATAGCTCTTTTCCACCTTGCTTGAAGTAAAACTAGGACTCTCCAAACCCACTGTAGATTATTTCTTTTAAAACTATACTACTACGTATTATTTTCCATAAGTAGCAAGACCAGTTGTTTTTGCAACCTTTAAAAATAGCTTTACTGGTACTTTAAACTGGCATAAACTGGTATGCAAATTATTTTGAAACACAACTTAAATTTCTGTCATTTCCAAAGGAAGATGAAAACTTGCCCCCTTTAATCACAAATTGATTAGCTGCTCTTCTCTTCATTCATTCGTTTTGTTGTACTCTCAGAATTAAATACCCCAACTTACAGGAGAAGTTTCCAGGGAGTGCTCTTACTGCTGGATTTTCAAACTCCCAACCATCCAGAGACTGTAACATTAAAAATATTTAAATTCTCAAAACTGGAATCCAAATGAATATATAAGGCTTTTCTGCCCCCTTCTGTTTATTATATGCTTGATAAATTACTTCTTAAAATATATAGTATGTAACATATTCTTCYACAATCTGGTGCACTGCTTCAAATATATTAAGATTTTTAGAGCTTCACTAAAATATAATCCTAACAATCATTTTCATCCATTTTACAACATTCATGAGGTAAAAACTGTCCACTTTCATTAAACACAATAATTCTTTTCAATTGTTTATTTAGGCAAAAGGAAAAGCATGAGCCATATGAAGGCATTTGTCCTGAACCAAATTTCAAGTCATGTACCCTTTACATTTATTTCTTGAATGCAATAGCTGGCTATGCTCATGGAACCATAGAATTAAAGTAAATGTTCTGCTTTCCCCAGAATTCATCTAATATGACCTTATRGGATTTGGTAAGGGGGTAGGTTAACCCACATTTTAATACTACTATAATCGGTTTTAAATGTTCTTAGACACTAATTACACTAGTAAATGTCCCCCTAATCTGTGTATAAAACTCGAAGCCTTTTTGATCCCCATGTACGCCTCTCTTTTTCATTCTCAGATACCCTTACAATTAAAGGATGTTGATTTCTGAAATGTCTTGGCACAAAGGGCAAATTCTGTGCGTGTTCAGTTCTCTCGTTTCTTAGCTTACTACTCTGAATAGCAATACATTGCACCACAAGGGACTTCACACAACTGCATTTCTGTTTTTGGTGCCATAACTTTCACATAAGGTTTTTCTTTACAAAATGAAACTAAAAGGATTCACTAAGGTCTCAGATGCAGAACAAAGTTCCTGCATATTAGCTAAGTGGAAATAAATAAACTGTTTACCCACATGTGGTTCAGAGCAAGCACAAGTTATTTCCGATGCTTTACACCTCCTAATTTGAAGGATTTCACATTTGTCATGGGCTAAGAGCAACAATCAGGAAAACTTACTGTATGATTACCTGGCAAATAGTAAAATATTAAGCCTTGTAACACATCTACAAGACTGAAACCTTTGTCTAAAACTTGAAGGAAGTTTATTACCTAAGACTTTATTTTCATTGTATATTGCTGAAAATCTTAGCTAGCTAATTTAAGAATTCAAAATTGTATCTTTCTGAAAGATTACTTCTAGTGTTTTAAGCCTCACAGGCATATTTTAAACACTACCACCACAATTAAAAAGATCCAAGCCACACATCTTGCATCTATTTCTCAGACATAAGTTATCAGCTGCTACTTGCTAGGCTCTCATTTGAATCATTGGACTATTATAAACGATGTTTCATCAGAAACCATTAACTTAAGAAAAATTGGACTTGGGAGAATGAATCAACACAGTTCAAATCTTGGTCAGTTTGAAAAGTTTTATAGATTAAGTTCCATCCCATACATGCATGAATTATTGAACTCTCCAAAACACAGATGAAATCTTGGTATTAAATTGTTATTTTAATTCCTTAATGACCTTGCACTCTCAACCTAAATGCTATCTGGAAGTTATACATTGTTTCTGAATTTATCAAATCCCAACAACAAATTACTAAACACTTGGCTCCTCAATATCTTAGTGCAACAATAATGGAATGTGAAATTCCAATGAGAACACTGCTGTACAAGCTTCTTAAATCCAAGATGCCATTTCTCCTTAGTACTGTGTGAATTTTAACTCTCAATAGTGAAAGGAGTAAATGTAAAATCTTCACAAACTGATGGTTTGTAACAAAAAATCTTCAGTTGCTGATGGTCTGTAACAAAAACTCCAGACAGACAACCAACAGGGCAAGCTTAATTTCAAAATATCTAAGTCCCCAGCATAAATGTCCAAAGCAAGAATTACCATTGTTTGCAGCACTGCTGCTGTAGATCTTACAGGATACATCAAATAACGATAAAAATCACAGTCATGAGAGTTCTTAAACTATTTTCAGTATAAAGTTGTATTGATCCTAAATATAATGAATCGCAAAAGTCCACTTAATTCGTAGGAGGTACTTCTACATGAAATGCATGTTTCAAAGCAGGTAAAATAAAAAGATGTAAATCGGTATTCTTACTGCTATGCAGGACCAGAATCAATCTCAAGATGTTGAGGCTGACAAGTTCTTGTGACAAATTAGGAGACTTTGGAAAGCACTGTCGTGTTTTTCAGGGAATCAAGGATGTCAAGTTGKTTTTTTTTCATACCACAGCCAAAGAAACTAACACTATGCAGCCCTGGATAAAGAAAGACAGGCTGACATCTAATCAAAGAATTTCTTTATTTGATTAGTTCAGTTTCATCAACTGAATTTTTGAATGCAAGACAAAACCATAATTTTCAGATAAACATGTCTACTACACCTCAAGAAGGTATTTGGGTTTTTCATCTATCCACGTATATATTTCAAGCCACAACAATTCTTCCAGACTAAAATACTGCTCATCACTTGCTGGCATGCTTCACCCATTCAACTTGAAAATGAGAGTGAGTGTGTGTGCGTGTGTGTCTTTATACACGAATGCATGTGTAAGAAACCCCTTTATCACCTGCTTTGCAGTAAGGATTTAAAAAAACCCAAAACAATGGGAAATAGTAGAACTGAAAACAGAGGCCCCAAAAGGCATGAAAAGTAACAGCATTGTGGACCAATCAATGCAATTATGAATGGCAGTTCAAATTCTGACTCCCTTAGTCAAACTTCCACTTTACCAGAAACTTTTTATCAAAATATCAAAATTTTGCTTATATTTATGTGCTCTTTAAAAAATCTGAGATTCTAAACCAAAATTTTAAATTCATAAAAAGGGGTAAAATCCTCTAAAGGCATGAAGTTTTTATTATGATCTTTACATTTGTTAATATTTACTTTGTTCCCTAATTGTGAGTGTACCTGAAATGAACATGGTGAAAATACATCACAGACAATTGCRCCATTTTCCTTCAACCCCTTCCATGCCCAGACATAAACAGACTGGACTTGCATGAAAGAGCTATTCACACGAGGGCAGCACAATCATCCTCAATTCTTCATGAAACAAACCCATTAATTTTAAACAGAACTCTTATTGGCTGAAGCTACAGACATGACACTTGAACCGGTAATTTAAAATAAATGTTTGCAYACAGTACCATTGACTGATGACAGAAAGTGACAGGGAAAGGTTGTTAATTTATTGATACCACAGGGTCCAGTCCAAAACAATGACAAAAGTTCATCTGTGTTTTTGTCAGCCACTCCCAGACTCAAAGGTCTGCACTAAAGACACTGCTGGATGAGGCCCCAGAAAGAGGCTCTAACATAAAATACACTGAAGGATAAATAAACCTGGCTTGCTTATAGAAAGTGACAAGAATTTCTGAAACCCTGATGAACTCCAAAGCTTCCCCAAACAAAACCTTTATAATACATTCTGATTAACACCCCAAATCACTGACTGTATTTTCAAGACATTATCTGTACACTCCACTCCTCCTCACTCCCCAAAACACGGCTTAATTTTACATCTTTCGCTGAGCTGCCTGCTGAGTTGTCTTGAGGACTGAATCTGCTTCCAGGGCAATATTTTTTCAGGCCTAGAGTTCAGTGCATGAGATCAGGCTCACAGCAGGCAGAGTAATGTACCTGCAACTTGAAAATAAACCGTATACCATACATCTTTCAGGATACTATATTCCTCAATACATGCTTTGTTTCAAACTGGCTACTGGGGGGGGGGGGGGGGGGGGGAAAATATATAAAAAAAAAAAAAAAAAAAAAAAAAAAAAAAAAAAAAAAAAAAAAAAAAAAAAAAAAAAAAAAAAAAAAAAAAAAAAAAGGAAAGAAAAAATAGCCATAAATTACACTTGGAGAGAGGTTTACATCACCTAATGAGTTATAGTATCAACTGCAGCAAATGTGGGAAAGAGGTTAACTATATACACCAGAGACTCAACAGCCACTATATAGTGATAAGAACTGAAGAATTAACTATTCTTTTTAAAAGCCTGGATTAGCATAGTAGGATAGTTTATTATAATCTATAAAAATCCTTACAATAAAAATGCAACAAAATGAAAAAGCTATTCAATACCTGATAACATGAAATTAGGTTGGTCAAGGGGTTTGTAACTCAAGAAAAAAAAAAAAAAAAAAAAAAAAGAATTCTAGCTATTTTGTTTTTTATACCAATACCTTGCTTATATTTCTTTAGGTTTGTTTGTTTTTCTTCCTAAAGGCTTTATGCAGGAGCAACAATAGTTTTGCTAAATCTAGAAGAACAGTCACCCTACAATTCTTTCCACCCCACACCCCCCTGCTTTACAACTTCATTTAAAATCATCTCAGTTTTCAATTTTGCATTATTTGACTATAAAACCACTTGTAAACAAAGAAACAATCACACACCAGAAACACAGATCTGGAACTTGGGAAATCTGGAGCCAAAAGGCTTGCCAACTGGCACGCCGCAAACAAAGTGAATGAACAAATCCTATTCTTCAAAACCTATTACACCCTGGTTGATTAAACTTAATGGTAAAACAAACATATTAATGATCTACACCTACAAAAATAAAGCAAGTTTGCACATCCCATCTGGTACACAACTGCATCAAGCCTTCTCTTTTGCATGTAAAAAAACTTGGTTTGTATCTTAAGACAAAAAAAGACAAATGCTGTTTCCTAAAACTAGCTGATTGAACCTACCAATACCACAATTAACTGCAGACAAGACTATCTGAAGCACCTCCACTTTAATAAGCTAGTGTCCAACCCACTAACAAGTCTTGTTCAAGGATACCATATCAGGTCTTTGCACAGTAACTGAGTGCATTAAAGTCTGCAATTCCATTTAACTCTCCAGTTCCCATTAAAGACAAAAATATATGCAATTCTATCTCTACACTTAGCGATCAGTATCCTTAATCGGTTAGCCACAAATGCATATGGTAAAGAACCAGATGTATGTGGTCTGTATTTCAACTTTACCATAACAAAGGCTCAAGGAAAATATCTGAACAAAAGAAAAACTCCATTTACCTATGAATTTCCATACTTCAGCAGAAACACTTTTATTATTAAGTATGAAGAAAATACCAATTTTACATCTAAATCCTCTCCAAAATTAATACATTTTAAAAACTGCTCTCAATTACAGCTCTTTACCCAACAAAAATTTCCAAAATAACAGAGCAGAATTGTACAACGTAGTATTTGCAGAAAATATCCATAAGAACACAAATGAGGGAGGGTTCTGTGAAACCAAAACAAATTCCAATGTTATCTGAAGCAATCAACCTTAACCATTTATACTTAGGCTTACCCACTCAGAAAAATGATTAATGGAAAGACGTTGACAAAAATAACACTGTTTCTGGACTGAAATCTTTCAGATGAAATATTTTCTTCAAAACATGGATAAAAGATTTTAGTCGCACTGTCACACTCTGTGTTCATCAATTTATAAATCTTAAGACCTGGGCACATGCTAAATTTCAAACTTATCGTTTGAGGCTGCCATACTGACAGGCCATCAGGCATTGCACCAATTCTCCTATCCAAGAAACTTTCAGCAGCTACTGGAATTTTTGACCAGCATGGTACCTCATAAAGAAAAGAAATTAGAGGTTTTTAATAGCCATACTGCCAGGAAATGTTGCAGACAGAGGAAGAGAGACAATCACTTCCTGGATGGAAAAGCAGGGCTGTACTAATGCTGCACAAAGCCGGACAAAGCTCAGAACACCAGGACAATACACATATTCCCATTACTAATTTCTTATATTATTTTGCTACTGTTCTTGGCTCTTTTCAAGCTCCATATAGTTCAACATAACTCTGGGCAATCTAGGGATTTTTGCCATCCATTYTACTAGTTCTGAAACCTTCTGAGGCCTTTCTTCTAAGAAAGAAATTTTAAAAACTCTGTTAACGCTATGTCTTTGCAGGTAAACCTGACAACCACTTATTTTTAAGCAGGAGCCACTAAACATTGAGAAAATACTTTCTGAAACTCTTCTTTATTTTTTTTCCCTTCAAAGAAAATGAGAGTTAACATCATGCTGTTTCTCCAATCCCAACTAATACTTTGCACTCTTGTGACCAAATCCGACAAAAAGAAAGAGGTCTGAGAGATAATAAACACCTGTTAAAATCTGAGGCTGGGGTAAGGACAAGCCCAAATGCCACACCCCACTAACAGAAAGTCAGAAAAGTCTCATCCATTACCCCACAGCAGCTAGCTCCAGCAATCACATATGCTACTATCATGGGAATAGCATGGAAGATTTCAAAATCCCACAGCAGGGAGCGCCGCGCCATGGACCATACAAGAAACACGAGGCTTGTCCAGTGAAAAGGCAGAGGACATAGGACAAAAACCTATACAAAACTATGCTTGTTTAGTTCTGCTTTTCATGTGATGATTTATTGAAATACAACAGCTACAAGTCTTTCCATATTTTTTATAGCCTATTGCTGTTTCCCCCAAAACAGTTTACATCTCACAAATTCGGAATGACTTCCTTTCAAAAGAAGTTTTCTCCTGTTAGTTTTTGCTGTAGCTTAAACTTCTTACTTGGAGATCTCAAAGTTAGCCTATTGTTCCTCTGTATCTCAACTGTTCATACAAATTATTCATTACACAGCACCACGTACCCTTTATTTTCTTCCTTATCTGCACTGCAATTAGCTAGTATATAATGAAATACTGTAACAGCAGATCAGAATAAACAATACGAACAAAAGAACTGAGAACACAATCCAGCTTTCATGAAGATGTACTTACGCAAAATATCAAGAGCAGTAGACAGTACTGTAATTTCTGAATTCAATATTTCATAGTTTTCCAAGAAACATCAGCAAGCCTTCAAAAAAATTACATATCCAGAAAAGGATGTTGGAAGATTTCCATACATATCATTCCTCGTGTGTTTAATAAGGAGACAGAAAGCAGAATGAGACTCTAAAATGCACTGCATTTCTGTCCTGGAAGCTAATAACATGGGGTGGTTCCTGATTTTTTGCAAGTCTCCTTGAAAACTTCTGCTTCATTTCCCTAATAAGAATTTTTAAAGCTTGGAAACAACAGTTTGGCACAAAAAAGGTATGAGTTATCCCAATAAATCAACATGTTAAGTTTACTAGAAAAGACAACTTATCATTCAACGTAAATCTGACAACCGTTACAAAGTGAGACTCCAGCCTCCCTCATGCAGCTATATGGACAGATTATGCTTTATCACTCCATCTTACAAGCAGCCAGTGTACAGTGCTGCACACAGCATAAAATTCCACATCATAGTCAAGGCAGGCCATAGTGTGTATCTGTGAATTCACCTGGTACACTGTAACTACACAACTCCACCACAAGATGACACAGAAGAAAGTTCCTCTGTCCAAGTTGTCCTTGTTTTCATCACATGATGATGACCTAAGCATATTTCAAACTGACAAGTCTTAGGAAATTAATTTAATTTTAAAAGCACAAATAGCACAAAGCAATCAAACTGTGTGAATTTATAATGCACGGTTCATACACTTCACTTGTGTGCACTGCTGTAAAACAAATTTTGATTATGTTAAATCTGCACCCAATTAATGCAAGTAACTAAATTACCAGAAAAACTGTAAACAAAATTCACTATAGAGTGGAAGAGGAAAGATCACAAACCCTAAGCTATTTATCAAAAAAAGAACGAGAGCCTGCTTTAGTGGCAGTGTAGCACCATCTGGTTGACATGCTTTTGCTAATACAACGTTTTTGCTAGAGTGGCAAACCCAGTATTATTGTAGTGGCAGAAGGAGGTTGAAGAATCTCAATGAGATGCAGAATCTGAAAATCRCTATCCAAAATACTAACTCTTGTTGGCAGCTCTCCACTGCCATCTGCAATGTGAGAGGAAGAGGGAACGATACAGAAAGTTGATACAACAGAACAGTCCACGCAGGCTTTAATTGGAAATAATCAACAAGTGATAAAGGTTTTTATGAATGAGAAACAGGGAATTCAGTGAAACATTCTATCACTGTGAAATTGAAGTGTTACTAATGCCAAGTTAAACACACACACCCCTAACTATTTTCTTTTGAGTCATATAGGCCACAGACTGCTGAAAGAACAAAAAGCCCTCAGTACTTTATTGGCAAGATGCATTTGATAATGTGCAACCTCATACCAACACTAACAAATATTTGGGGCAGAGAATCTTACACTCTTCAAGACTTCTATCTAAATTATGTTCAGACTGTCTGAGAAGCTGTCATCATAAATTTGTACACCCAAAACAAAAGATTAGACACCAAGCTCAGTACTAACACACAGAACAGATTTCCGATGGTTACAGAGATTTAAAAAACAAAACAAAACAAAAAACCCACCAACAAACAGCCTTAGGTCTGACAAATCCCATAAGAAACTCAAAATAGTACAATTTACAGAGGAAAGCATTCACTGAACATGAATTAATAGATTCCCAAAGGGGACATTTATTTCTGAAAATGTTTTTGAAGTCTTTTGTGCACAAACCACAGTAAGAAGTTCAGTTTATGCACAAGAACTTGAAGATCTCTAATATAATGACAAAAAAATTAGTAACAGATTTAAAGAAGGTTCCCTGAGAAATAATTATTGATAAAGAGTATTTAGCAAAAACACTGGTGTAATATTSTAGTTACTTGCTCTATTATCCAAACAGTTATTCCATGTGCTTTATTTCTTTTGATACAGAACTTAGCCATAATTGACCTTTTCAATGTATGACTGGGAAGCCTTCAAAAGCATAGGTAAATGTAGACACAGCACCTATTTTAAAGAAAAATTAAATGGAAAAAGGGAAAAGGATGATGTCCAATGGTCAGGACGTTCATCACCAGCACAAGAACAAAGACCAATAAAGGAATTCTGAACTGGGACCCAAACATTGTATTTGGACATCCAAAAAGGAAAGTTGTTTTGGAAAAGTTTGAGGACATCAACTGTTCCTAACTAGACAGGTGACTGTTACAGCAAAAGGAGCAGAGAGTACTCAAATTTACACTGAAAATAAAAAGGACATCTGAACTTTCAAATCAGAGATCAAGAAACACATTGGGTTCTGTATCGGTTTAGATTTTTAAATACAAATAAGGTATCTTTTAAAAAGATTAGACTACATTCATCAGAAGTAATCATGCTCAATGAACAATTGTGAGGTAACAGCCTGCATTATGCAACAAGTACAGCTACGTGAGCAGAGTGTATCCCTCTTACGTAAAATCTCCAACTCTGAACCCTTATGGCAGTAAGATTATACTCCATCCTGTTTCATAAATGCATGAACTGAAAGATATCATAATAAAATGTGATTACAACCTTGAGATAAATTTTTTTACCTTAAATACCTATTATAAAAATACCAATACTGAAAAAAAAAAAAAAAAAAAAACAAAACACCAACCACAAACAAACAAAAACAAACAAACAAACAAAAAACCAAACAAAAAAACCACCACAAAGCAAAAAAACACACAGCAGGGAGCAAGCAGTGGCCCAGTAGAAAAAGGGTAAAGTTTGTGGTAGGGTTTTTTTTCCCCCCTTACCTCACATGGATGAGTCCCACAACATAAAGCAAGGAACTAATTTTTTCTATAGAGCTCTAGAGTAGTGCACCTGAAACACTGCACTGAGTATAACATACCAAAAATACATTCAAAATAATTTCCAGATACTAAGCAAGTTCAGAGAGAGTGAAAAAGATTTTTCAGATGCAAGAAAGTTTTTCAGATGAAAAAGATCAGAAGATGGAAAAACAGACTGACAAAAGATGAATTAAGTTAGTATATCTCGACTAGAATGGTATGACATGTGACAGTTGCCTATACACCTTTGTAATGGAGGATAAAAAGTAATTATTTAGAGAAGTATTAAGTTTTTTCTAGCTATAAAAATATGAATGAGTTGTTAGACAAGAGTCTTTTGATAAGCGTATTCCTCTGGCTGGAATCATCTCCACGGTAAAATGACAGGTGCATCAAGATTTAGATATTTAAAACCATATTAGGCAACTCATACATAAAGGTACTGCAGGTCAAACCTGCTCTTTCATCAAAGTGGATTAGATTATTCAACAGATTTTCCATCTCCAACTTCTAACCCCAAAATAAGCACAGATATTATTCTTGCAAGAGCCTTTAGAAAACAAGCACATAAACCAAACTCCGTTGTATTTCTGGTGAATAAAAGTAAAATGAAAAGCAATTAGAAAGATGATGAACTCTAACTCAAAACAGCCACATAAATAAAAGCAAAGCAAGTCTAAAAAAACTGTCTAAAATAGCTGATGAGACTTTTCCAGAGAATGGATGAATCAGTCTGGTTTAAGTCAAAATGAAATGTGGAAATAGTTGCAAACTGTTCATGGACCAGTGTCTCGTTCTAAGTAACATCATGAAACTGGTACAAAAATTACCTTCAAGATAAATTAATTCTACATTCATAAACAGCATACCAAGCTCTTGACAGCTATACAGAAAGCTGCAGAGCTTGATGCCAAAGAAATGGATTTACATTATTTTAAAAAGCACGTTGATGAGTAATCTGTTCTTTTCTTACCATCGTACTTTATTGCACGTCTGTGTAGCGCCAAGAGGAGAACCTGCCACCATGGGGACTTGGATGGGGCTATGCTGTTTGTTCATGACAAGATCCAACTTCTCTTCCAATGATTTACAGGTAGCCTCTAGCGCCAGCAACTTTGCCTCAATGCTATCCAACCGCAGGCATATTGTCTGATTAATGGAATACAGGAATGACTAGAAAGGGGAGAATGCAAAAGAAACTGATTTTAAAGACTTAAGCATTTATCTTCAGCAATATACATGTAAGGAAGCTCCAGATAAATGTGACTGGAAAACAATTCTAAAGGAACTAGCAGTGCGCCTAGTGACAAAATTCAGCCACGTACAAAACTGATAACATCCAGGAGCATTTTAGCATTCTCAAATTCTTCCAGATCTTTATGTAGAAGCCAAAAGCATCCAAGCCAAACGCATTTTCACCTAAGCGCTTTGTTAGTATGATTTCATACACCACAAAATCATTTAAAATGACGTGCCAAAGCCTTTCATTCGATACATGTAAAAACAAAAGGATTATAAATCTATGAACGCATCCTCCTGGATAAAGTTAAATAAGATTTTTTCCTGCCTAAACAGATAAATTCAGATGATTACAGTGGAAATTATATCAACACAAATAACCTCACAGACAATTAATGCCACTCACTTAAGTTTTCTCCTGAACAGCAGATCAAGAAAAGCAAATAAATAAAATCTGTTTTCCTGAGCAATTTTATTCACAAGAAAGCATACTCTACTTGGTTTCTCTTGGGGAAAAATAGGCCATTAAAGGGTAATGTTACACACATTCTCCTTTGCAAACAGCAACTATGCCATCTTGTGGCCCTCCATTACAATTTACACGCCTAATCAAGCTCGTTTACAGTGCTGCTCCCCAGGTGCTCCTTCAATACAAAGCTTCAGTTTCTATAATCATTTCAAAAATACAGAATTACATACTATTTAACATGTGTGGCAGTAAAATACTACTCATATACTTATGCTCCAAGGCAAAAAAACAAACAAACAAAAAAACCACTAAAGCACACTAGTGACAACCGCAGGGGAATTTCTGCAAGTACAGAAAAGCCTGAGCTACTGAGGCTGAACCAAATATGGCTTAACTACTAGGAGAATGTTGTTAGCTTAAAATAATAATTTAAAACATGCTGAAAGTATCTACAAATTGTAATACAAATACATGCTCAAGTTTATCTTTTAGGTCAACTTTATTCACTTTATCAAAAAATGTACCAACAGTGATGTTTGAGTCACCGGAATCAATTCTGATGACATTTTATATCGCATATATAATTCTGGCTACTGATTTTTACACTGGAAGATCAGCCAATCATCCAGATTTTTAAATTTATGCACAAAAATGAGCAACCATTTACAAGAAGGCTATGAATAATTCCAGTATTATGTATAAACAGTTTATTTTACATTCTTTTCTTTTAATATATTTCCCCAAGAAAGCTAACTTAATTGGTATTACAAATAAAAACAGAAAAAGGCATTATCATAACCTTAATAGAGGGATCCTGGCAGTTAATTTCTATACGCTGACGTTTCAGAGCAGGCTCTACATCATCATCTGTCACTTCATGATTCTCCAACACAACTGTGAAGAAAAATAAGCATTGCCATAGTTTATAATACAAGAGGACAAGGTTCAAATTGAAAATAYATTAAATGGATAAAACAAAAAAATATAAAAGGCATTTAATTAACATATTGTATATATTCTTTTACCCTTACTTGGGTTTTCTCTTACATATATGACAATGATTTACTGTTTCTCAAAAAACATTTATCCAAATCTAAGACTGTTTCAAATGCACTGAGGATATAACGCTCAAGCATTACCTTGGATTTTTTTATTAGGAACTTACCACAAGGTAGCAGAGTTGCCACACTAGCTGTTCTGCTTTGACAGATTCTACAGGCTTCTGAACCCTCATGTTTATACAAAACCATAAAAAATACTAATGAAGTTCTGTACAAAGACAGGATTACACCCACTACTCAGTGTAGTAGAGGGTTATTTTTCCCCAGTATAGATGAACAAAATCCTGCAAGCTTTCCAAAATAAATACTTACATATGCAGACCTATAGGTTCTAATAGCCTTTCATCTGAAGGTAAACATTTTGAAGAAAACAGTAACAAAAAAGAACTGAATTTAGAACTGGAAGGCCTGGCTGGTAAAATCAAGAGGTAGAACCCTGAATGGCCTCACGGTCAGAGCATCACCTGAGATCGGACCAGGTTCGAGTTCCTTTACCAAACTGAGCAAAGGAAGACTTGTTTCAGGTTGACCATACCACAGGTGATAATCCTGAACACCAAGCTACTAGCTAGGCTAGGACAGGCAGGTCCCAGCTTCTCCTCCAACTCCTTGAGAACATTTCTGAAGTAACTTTTTCCTTCTGCATCAGAAAAAGTTTTTTGATATGTCTTTCTATTTTCCGTAACTGTAGTTACTGTTCTTTCAGTCACTTACTCACATGTAATGGCAGCATAGGATCAATGTCTATAGCTGATCTCAATACATCTTCACTTAGTAGGTCAAGTTCTAAGCAAGGGATATCACAATATTTGCTTTCAGAAGTGTTTTTCATTTTTACTGTAATTTTGTTATTCATACAAAGAATTTTGATAATGTATGAGAGAAACTATTTTACAAGTAAAACAACAATTCATAATAGATGGGTCATAGTTCTCATTTGAGGGAAAGCCTAAAACATATATTTGGTCTGGAGAAAAACAAAAGATTGCAGGAGGCCATATTTCATTCAAAGTTTTTGGCACTAGTCTACCTCTGCACAAAAAAAGCCCCAGGCAATAAAGCCTTTAAAAGAAAAGTAAAATAAAAAAAATAATCTGATCTAAAGGGTATTGAAGATACACAAGTTCAGCTA
The DNA here is from genome assembly GCA_035582835.1 of Phoebastria nigripes. Taxonomy (NCBI): domain Eukaryota; kingdom Metazoa; phylum Chordata; class Aves; order Procellariiformes; family Diomedeidae; genus Phoebastria; species Phoebastria nigripes. The sequence goes on from JAYKAV010000667.1 coordinate 2,526,407, forward strand.
TTGAAAACTGGGTATGTAGTCCTAACAAGCACCTCTCAGAAAAAAAATCTGCACCACTGCTTTATATTTTTAAGAAAAGCTCAACAGTGATTTCCACCTTGTTAATGGGCAATACTAAAAATGATCTTTCTCATGCCATTACTACCATCTCCACTGTACCTGGGTTATCCGGAGTCAAGTCTTCAACAGCAATCTGAACAACATCTGCCAAATCCTGTTCTGACATCATTCAGAACCAGGCAGCAATATCCAGTCAAACACCACTGCAGGCCCCCAAATAAGTAATTTTACAAGTCATGCAATCCTGAAAAACAGCAGCAAGAAGAGCGTTAATACAGATATACTTGATATGTCAATACTGCATTTATTTTTTCATTCTTCCTCTATAAAACGAGATGCAGTTCCTAACAGAAGTGACCAACCTACGAAGTGATCATCCAGTGGTATCAACTGCTACTTTATTCGGTAGCCTCATCAAAGAGCCAAGGACTGAACTACCTGCACCACCTGTATGAGTAATCTTTGTATACTAGGACTGAGACAAGAGCTCAAGCTTTCCTTGCTGATCCACCTTTCTGCATTTTCCCAGTGGATAAAGAGAAGATTTAGCTTCAGAGATTTGGCAGCTCATCAGTATAAAATACAAAAGAAAATGTTTGCTTTTAAACTGATTTTTTGTTTTAGAAGTTTTAAGAGCATACAAGACCATTTGTAAATTGCAGGGTTTAAATTTACAAATTATTACTAAGCTCTTGGAAGTGATCAGACTTTAGTATTTAGTCTTGATGTCACAAAAGCTATGAAACTCCCAAGCCACATTAGATTTGCCATTACTGCATTCTGTACAGATCTATATGCACACAAGATCCTTACATATATGAATTTTAACAGGCTTCTAAAATCTTCATGAACATTCAGTGAGAACAGGGAGCTTCCTTGCAACTAATTACAACTAGACTTGAAGCAAAACTTGACTTTTTTTTCTTGGCAATTGAACTTGCCTCGTTTTTCTACAGCTCAACTCTGATGAAACTATTTTCAGAATATGGTCCTGATTTTAAAGCCAAAATATTTCTCAGCCCTGCTCCCTTGGAATTCTCTGTCAAGATTATTTATTAGTGTTTTAAGAGAAACCTTCAGCCTGTAAAACTGAATTAAAATCACTGGAACCATTCATATCTGTGCTTTCCCACAGTTTACAAAAGGGTGGACAATGAATACCAAGAGATCAGCCGATTTTTTCCTTTTTAACCTGAAGCAAAAAACACTAGGGATAATTTGAGGTTTACCAATGGAAATGGTAATTCATCCCTTAACACTGACACTGAATCAAATCCAACTGTGCATAAAGATTTTCCTCTTTCCCTCTTCCACTTGAGCACAAGAAAGCCATTAAGCCAGACAGGTGGAGTACAAATTTTTGAAGAGAGCTACACAACCTACGGAAGAATTTTGAGACTGGCCTGAGCAACCGCTGCACACTCTGAAAGCCCATCTCAAAAAGAGGACTCCCCACATATCAGAATTGTTTACTCAAAATACCAGCACTGCCAATACTGAGTCATTTGAAATTCTGATCATGGTGAAAAACTGTTGGGACAGCACAGACTGTGGCAGCACGCCCAAAAAAACTGGCAATACATTAGTGCATATGGATGCCATTTTGGCAAATTGTATTTGCCATTTCTGAGAAATCCTGGTAATCAGCCAGGCTTAACATAATAAAACAGCTGTGCTACAGTTACTGTTTCATAATGTTACATACTGCTAGTAATATTAAGAACCCTGCCCTTAACTTGAAGGAAGACATCCGCCACTCCAAACACTAAAAAAAGGACAAACTAGAACAAAACCCAACTTTTAAAACTTTTGTCTATTTACACAATTCAAGATTTCACTGATACTTCACGTGTTGCATTTAAACCAGTTATAGCTACAAATACATCAACATTTTATAAAACATTCCAAAGGATTCACAATGCTTTTGCTTAAATCCACTTTAATACTTCATGTGATGCACATATTTAGCCTTCCAAAATTCATTGTAAAAAATCACTGAAATTAATTAAACCTTTCTTCAACACAACAAAAATTTCACACTTCTGACATCTGTTCTCCACCTCTCATGGGTCATAGTCTGAAAGTATTCAACCTGACATCAGAAAAGAAGTACCAAAATATTCTGTCACAGAGCCTTGAAACAAGGGCATAACAACGAAGCTATGATTGGCAGAACAGCTACTACACATACACAGCAATATGTCTTCATAACATTAGTATTTATTTCCATTTAAACAAATTTTATTACAATTTCAGTAAGTCAGACACAGCTCATAGGCAATTAGCCAACATCCTGACAGAATACATTTTTGCCTTCTCAACAGGCAGAACAAAATATACTTCTGCTGTCACCAGATGCAGTGAGCTCCTGTATCAAAACATTAGGGGAAAATAAATAAATTTGTTATTAAGACTAGATGTGTGGATTAGGAAAGCAACACCCAAGTAAGCTACATTGGGTACTGCAACCACAGCAGCTATCACAACTTGAATAAAATGCCCTTCTTCCAAATTCAGAATTTCGGTTTGTAATAGAAAATTTTAGCAGTGGTCTAACCTTGCTTTCAGAACCAAGGGTAAAAGCCCGATAAAATGTAACAGGATTAGAGTTAGATTAGTTTATCAGCTTTAAAAAGCCTCAGTCAACAAATTCAGAATAACTTTGCCAATATAGTTTCCACATATTTTACTCAGTGAAGTATTTACCAGCATTTCTTCACGTAAAACACTTCTTCTCTTGAAATTTGCTATATGTTCCCAGCCTTCTTTTTTYTTCCTCCTTTCTTTCTTCTGGCTGAAACCCTAGTCCCTATTAATTCTAAATTAAGTATATGTACATTGGCATTAAGAAGCCAATGCTGAAATATTACCTGGAACAAATATTAAGCTATAAGAAAGAAGTATTAACAGAAAGCCAGGAAGCCAAGGATAAACTACAACAGGGACACTTTTTCTCCCCCAACCAGCATGTGGAAGTTGGATCAACAGAGCAATATTTTATAGTCAATTTGCCATTATCTGGGGGAGGGGGATGGGAAGACAGCTTATACCAGACAATGGAAAATATCTCATTAACACACACACTACAGGAGGCCTTGTCCAGCCAAACTCAAACTGACTCCAGCTGAGCTATTTAGGTGGATCTACACTGCACTCATCACTTCTCCYGGAGGGCTTTTTTCGGGCTTAGAAGAGACTGCTTCAACTCCTACCCAACGCCAAAACTGGAAAACAGGTTACAGTGTGTATCAGAGGGATTTCCTCCCACCTCCATTCCCACTTCAGCCCTGGGTGCCTTCAAACCTCAGTTACCTCAAATGTTTCTATCCCTTCACACCTTTTGCATCATGTAGCCAGCTCCCAGATCAGGTCTTTTACTGTACACCCTTTCCCCACCCCAGGCCAGACACTACTTTGGTAACCCTTGCCTAATAAACCCACCAGAAACCCATTCCTGTTGTATAAAGCAGCACAAATTAAAAATTGTCTCACATTTTAATCACAGTGAATAACAGAAATAATCACACATAGCAAACATACCACATTAGTTCCTTCTTACCTCCCAAAGGAAAAATATTTTTTTCAAAATTTGAAAAAACAGTCCTAAGATTCCAAGACAGAACAAGCATCAATATGGAGAAACAGAACTAAATCTTCCAATAATAAATACAGTCGATTTCATCACCCATCAAAACTTAAAGATATTAATTTCTCTATTTATGTATTATGAGTTGAAAGTAAAGACAAACACTCCTCCCTGTTCTTGGCTTTTCACATTCAGAAACAAAGCCAAAAAGGGGAGCAAAAAGCCCAAAGCATTCCTACAACCACTTGCTAGAGGTGGCTCTAGTACTGGAACCCTCAGAAAAACTAATCAGAGACAACTAAAGGTATAAATTTAAAGCAGATTAGATAAAGTGCACTAAATATCTCCGCCAATACTCTTACTCAGAATTGATACACTTAACACAGAATTAAAGTAGCCTTTGTTTAATTAAGTAAATTAATATTTGTAAGCAACTAAATTAAATTCACCTGAATTCCAGATTAGTTTTTCCACACACAAGTTTAATGCAATTTAATTAATCTATTTTAAAACATTAATTCAGAATAATTCTTCTGAGCAGTCCCTTGTAAACAAACCTATTTACTGAAATATCTGATGGCTTTACAAAGTCACAGGGCATCATTCCAAAGTGTATAATCAAAAACATCCAACGCCTTGTTAACATATAAAAACATGCACGAAACATAAATCTTCTCTTTCACACTAATTAGTGAGGGTAAACACTGTATTTTAAAAAAACAATTTCCAAAGCTCTAGTCTACTTAGAGTGTTTAATTGAACTTCTCTTATTTGAGCAGCTAATCACTCCCCCGGCTAATATTTCTCAGTGCTACTGATAAATGAAAAAACTTCTCTCATACTTCAGTTTGCACTATGACAAAAATTTACTTCTGATTGTGTTAAAAAAGCTGAAGGATGCCTTTTTACTTTGCCCAACCCAAAAGCCCCAAATGATTTTCCTCTTCTTCATTTCACTTTTCCTTTAAATCAATTAAGGCCAGTTTTCAAATATGCCATTTCTGTTACAAATATATATTCTTCTTTATACAAGCACTGTTAACCAATCAGCCCATTTTTCTGAGCCTAATATCTACCATGAATGGGACAAACAAAGGTCCTTATCTTGCAAAGAGCTATGATTTGCTGACACTTATGAAAGTTTTCCAAAACAGCAAACCAGCTAGACTACAAAGGCAAACCTAATGATAAGAATGTATTTTATACATGCATGCAAGTGTATCAATCCTCTGTGAGAACAACGTTGTGCAGAAGTAAAATGACCGTATGCTGTAAAGGGATTATAGCATAAAGATCATCTTCCCTCTGAAAGTGAAGATCTATAGAGGACATAATACTTATTAACTCCACTGCTTTAGTTAAGTCAGTTCAACTTCCCTGAGTACTTGTCCCTTCAGGGAAACAGCCCAGAAGGACCACTGAGCTTTAAGTCTCTGTGCAAAGAATCCACACCAAGAATGCCTTTGTGCAGTTCAGTTTAATCCACTCTGGAAGCAAATTACGCAAAACCAGCAAAAAGGCACTCTGAGTACAAAACAAAATTTTTCACATGATAGTCTTAGCAAAGAATAACCAGCATGCTCAGGTTATAACCCTGGCTAACCTGGCAACAGATCTCGCGCATTGAGAAGTCTGTCGTGTCTTCACAGAAACAATCTCTATGAGTAGTCCCACGGAAAGAACAGGGAAATGTTCATGTRGTTTGATACATGAAGTTATTCACGGGTATTACAAGGTTCAGAACCTGACAATGCTCTTTTAGTCTTGCTCTGTGACTTGCAACATTTTTATAATCCCAAAGGCTGGCTTCTTCGCTAAGATAAAGTCACTTTAGTTGGCAGCTAGAACAGAGCCTTCCTACACTAATTAATAATTCCCCAACAAGCCACATCAGTGCAAATGTTAATGCACTGTAACAGATGAGGAATAACATAATAAAAAGCAACAATTGAATAGCATGCAGGGTTAAATGCACTGTAAATACAAGAGCTACCAGCCTCCCTTATGCTCCAACTCTCTGAAGCTGCAGTCTATCAGAATATGAAGTTGAAAATTATTTTCAGGGGGAGGATGGAAAAAAAAAAAAAAAAGATCAGAATTTACACTTCTTTATTACTACTAAAAACTATAAAGGAGAAGATTCTAATCTTTCTTAGCATCTGTTTAGCTTTCATCCTTATTCTCAATCCACCTTAAAAGGCAGGTAAAAACATTGTGTTTTAAGTAAATTTCATAGTAAAACTACACAAGCATTTCAGTTTAACAATTTTAAAAATTAGTGTAACAATATACAGGCATCTTTGGTTAAGCTGAAGATCAGGAAAAAAAAGTCTATCCTCCCAAAACATGACACAAATATTCCTTATCTGTGAAAGCATGGACACCAGCCATAACATTCTGGAGACAGATATATAAAATAAATATCACTCACAGAGATGCTATGCTGATGGACTCCAGTACAAGTTCTTAAAATACAGATAGCAACAGAAAAAAGGAAACAACTGCTCCAAGAATAAAGGATCTTGAAATGTCTTTGGAGTACAAAATCTTGCAGGGAGGCAGAAATTCTCAAATATTGCTACAAAAGCTCACATTATTATTATTTTGTTTGTTTTATTGTTTTGCTTCTATAAGTATTCCCCCCCCCCTTTTTTTTTCATTCCACCTGGTACAAGCCACTGTTTTRCTTGGATGCCTTTTTCTAACTCTTCTAATACACTGCCATTGGCCACAATCCTAACACAATGTACAACAAACTAAAACAGAAATACCACTGTCCTGTTTTCCAGTGTACTCATACCAGCTTAACGTGTTCCGGGACAAGGAACGACAGTGTTGAATGTGTGGCCACATACACCAGCAACTCAAGCACAAATTCTCTGTGGACCTTGTATAAACACTCTTGTTACTGTCATGTGCCAACACCCGCACTGCCGTATCTTTGATATAATTATTCCCAAGTGAGCTAGAAAGGATATGTTAACACCTATTACAACTACACTTTCAGGTGCTTAGACATGCAAAAAAGTCTGAATTTAATTTTACAGACATATAAAACCATTGAACTTAATGAGACTACCCATATGGACTGGATATACATAAGTGTTTGCAGATTCAGTGCCTTAAGGCAGAGGTCAGTTTTCTGCATCACAGTATAATTACTCAGGACATAGGTCATTAATGCTAGGCACAATTTGTATGTATGGCTGAAAACCAGCAAATACAAAACAAGAACTGCCCAGACAGCAAATGCAGTATGCAGAACCAGATGTAGTCATGTTGTTTTATTGTTTTCATGCACTAGATGGAGAATCTTTATTGATAACAGCTCCAAAAAAAACTTGCAAGTACTTAAACTCAAAGAACAAACTTCCAGAATTAGTTGCATATTACTTATATAAAAGTGTCTCCCAGCCTCAAAGAACTTCTACCCATGATTAGAATTTTTTTGAGATAGGTAGTCCAGATATCCTTTGAACTCTGGGTAACTGTACCTTCATTTGAAGTTACTACTTTTTTTTTTATAGCCTCTTAGTCTATTTTTCTGTGATACTTCTTATCAACTTTAGGAATTTCAAACCACTGCCTAACACAATCAGAATTATTTGGGGCAGATCTTAGATCTTTACAAAAACTGTAACACTGATAAAAGTATTTTTCTTTTGTGCCTCAATAAACTCCAAAACATCCTGCAGATGTTGGGAATGGACATATTTTTGGTGAGATTATCAGCATGACTTGAATGCTTGCAGAGTGTACGCCAATTAATGAAAGCAGCTCCACAACGTCAGATTCAAAGCATACCTTAAAACATCACACCTAATGCACTGTGCCTATGTCTTCACATAGAGATGGCTGTACCCTTGGGCCTTTCTATGCCAGAAACTATCCTCAGAGAGTAGGTTTGGTCCTACAGGACCTACAGGATTACTTTTGTATGTTCCTAGCAAAACAGCATTCCTGCTAAACAGGTAAAATCAAAACCAAAAACTATGCTAACGCTATTTCTAGTTGAAACACGAATGAACAAGAAAAACGAATGGAACAAAAATACAACTGCACCCCAATTCGTTGTCATGTTGTCCACAAGCAGAAAGCTCTTACCAGAACATTACGTATATGAGAAAGAGCAAAACTTTGCTTGAAGTTTAATACTGCAATGTAAGTGGATTATACTTACAGTATAAGTATATTTCAAGTATAAGTCAAAACATTGTACTTAAATATTTGAATTCCGAGTGCTTTGTTTCCTATTTTCCATCACAAAACTCAAAGGACATTAAAATGTTATGCTTCATCTAGGTGAAAGAAACCACAGTAGTCTACAGACTTCAGCAACAACAGGTCTGATAGGATGTGTGCTACTGGTCCACCGAGGGATCACCCTACACACTATTCAGGATTCAATTTTCCCATCTGGGAAAGAAAGAAAGAAAAAAAAAAAAAAAAAGAGAGAGAAAAAAAACAACCTTCCTCCCCCAAAAAACACGGTGCAGTATCTGCCTGGTTCCTGAATAAAAGGCGTTATTTTAAATGAGTTGGTATTATTCCTCCTGCAGGGGAAACAGAGAGGAAACAATAGTGATTTTTAAACGTCTCATAGGGCCTTTACTGAGAAGTGATTAAGAGTTGATGCGGCGGGGGAGGCAGACGGGAACTTTCTTTGGAAAGCCAATATTTCAAACTCTGGCAGCCGAAGTATCACCAGCTATGAAATCAACCTAGTACTAACTCAGAGTAGGTATCACCCAAAGTTCTTGCACCACGCTGTAATTTTCACAAGCAGCAGGACAAAGTAACATGGCAAATGAGCTTCACCAATGCTATTCCAAAGATCTGCAAAGGTAGCCGAGAAGCTGACTGAGAAAAGCTGTGAAGTCTTCTTCCAGTCCCAGGAATCAAACGCTTGGAGGATGGGTACAAGCAGTACCATTCTTTGACAGACATCGGAACATAGTCTTTTTCAGATGAGCCTCTTTGCAGCAGAAGGATCTGCATTATGCTCATGAAACGTAAGTTACTTCATGAAGGATCAACGGAGCACATTTTCCCCCAGCAAGGATGTGTAGACTGGAACAAGGTTTATCACCAGATCTTTGACCCTAAACTTGCACAGGAGAGAAGACTTTGGAGAACACAATTTCTATCAAATTTGAGTTTCATTACTTAATTTTTAGGAGGGGAAAAAGTGTACTGATATTAAAACATTTTGAAATCTCAATGGCATAGACTGAAATGATTTTGAGAAATTTTAATTCTAATTTCCCGTATGAAGTGGATGCCAAAAAGCTGAAAAGTTCTTTAAGACTGTACATGATACATTTGTAGCTGCTTTCTAGCTAACAATACCGTGTGTTGGTCAGAAAGTCTTTGAGATACTTTCTGTACAACTACTGGTTCAACTCAAAAGGATTTTTTAAGGAATATACACGTGAGAAGAATAACAGATCTAAATACCAGCTATTTATTCAATATTTGAATCCCCTTTGGAAAGTGGGAAATAAATAGCATAAGAAAAGGGTTGCAACTAAAAATATCAGTTCTAAAAAACTGTCAGATGCTACCGGGAAAGAGAAGGAGGTGAAAAAAATTTTTAGTATTAAAACACTTGCTAAAACTTGCTGAATAAATGACAGCTTCTGAATATTGACCACCTACATAATAATTTATACCTGATAAAAGCATTTGCATGCATCTCTAACATAGCTTCATTAACTATTTCAATATTAAGTAGCTATCCAATAAGTTTCCTTCCTGCTTAATACTTTAATTCTATTCTACTGTGCAACCGTTTGATATTTGTGCAAATCTATGCAATCTATGTTATTTTAAGTTGATTTCCCTTTCGCAAGACTGAAAGCATACAGTCAAGATCAAAAGATGGGAAATAAAGAAATTTTAAGGAAATTAGCATAGTTTTCAACTTATACCTCTGAAAGCCCAGTTTTTCATTACGTTGTCCAAACATTTCAGTATCACAAAGTAATTTTTTCCCCCTCATAAAAAAAAAATTCTCTGTATTCAAGAAAACAGCTTAAAGAATCATATCACAGATGGTACTTCAAACTTTAAATGACCACAGAAATGGCAAGGCCACTAACTCAATGCAATTATTTAATAAGAAGTGTTTACCAAAGAACAAATTTTACAGTAGATTAAATTTTCGATGAAGATTCCCTCTTTCAGAAGCCCTCACAATCACGAAGCTTCGGTGGGGTTGGGCTCTGCCTCAGTGGGAAAAGGCACACCAATATGCCATGAGACTTGCTGACTCCATAGGAAGGCTTATCACCAATTTTGGCATCAATGACCACATCCTAACAGTTACATCACCAGAAGAGCCTGTGATTCTTCAAACCTTACAACAACATTTATTTCAGGTTCATAAAGAGACCTAGAAGAAAGGCTGAGTGAAGAATAAGCCAGCAACCATACTATATAGAAAAAAAACAACCTGGGTAAGACTTCTGTCCTAGGGATTGAACTACTGAATTCCTAAAACGCATCTTGTATTACGAACTCTGCCAAAGTAAATATTACTTCACTTAACAGACCAAACACAGCAGTTTTGTGTAAACAGAAAATGATGACTTTTAAATATGTTGCTAAAAAGTGTATGATAACTGGGGGGGAAAGGGGGGTGTTAAATGAGTTTCTTCTTTTATTAAAATTATCCAAAATATGGAAAAAAACATAACAGAACACAATCTCATGCTTTCTGAGGAAAAAGCATTAGAAGTGAAAAAAATTCTTTAAGTTATGGTAGATAGAACTGGACTTTTTAATATCAGATTTAGGTTGGAGACTATTATTTGCTCTAAAGAGTTAGAGAGATCACTAAATTCAGAGTACGTTTCAAACTGAAATCACAGCAGTAGGCAGATATACGTACGTACATCTTTGATCAGACTAAAAACTGGCTTTGACACAGATCTCCAAGTTTAACAACATCCATATTTTTCAATTATAACGAACCAGAAAGTTCTCTACTTAAAGCCAAGTAAAAGATCATTTAGCTAGTGCAGAAAACTGCTTGTATGTGTTTCTGGAAGCAGGCACACTGCAGAAATGACCTCTCACTGTCTAGATAAAAATGAAAGCAACAGTAACTAAGCCCTGCATCTTGGGAGCTGTACTCTTGAGCCATGCACACCCTGAGAAATACAAGTGCAGCTCCAACGTCATGACTACATCACATTACCAACAACACACTAGGCCAGTACTAGAACTGCATGATGAAAACCCCTATCAGTGAAATTCCAACCAGAAGAGACTGCCGAGGAAAACATCTTGCCCCATGCTGGTTTGCAACAAAACAGCACTGCTGAGAAGCCACTTCCATCTGGCTCAACTGTTCTACGTCCAAAGCTGCTACTCTCCTCAGCTCCAAGACATTGTGTGCATGTCATGGGCTGCGCTCTCCCACAATACATTTGTCAGGTCTGTGTAGTGGAGCGTGGACACTATGCCAGAATCTGTTTTCCTCTGACCATCATACTCCTTCACCATGTTAAAACTAGCTCTTCTACAGAGACTGAAAATAAATGCGGAGGCGGGGTACGGGAATAAGACATACAGCTGAACCTGACCTCCTTCGGTGTGCTTTGTAAGACACCCTTGCTTAGTGCACGTTTTTCATTGGCAGAAGGAATTAAGACTTTCTAATACTGTAACCTTCCAGTTTAATTGCCTCTTTGCAGGAAAGAGGCTTTGCTGTATCACTTAGAGGCTCTGCCTCGGAAAAGTTGTTCAGTCTAAACACAGCAGACACCCCAGGACCAGTATGCACTATGACAAGCACCTGGCTCAAGTTCAAGGGAAATTTGTGCAAAATGCTTTATTCTTATGTGTTCGGCTTACCTAAAACAGAATCTTTGCCAACAAAAGGGAATAATATATTTTTTCATCATTTTTTATGTCTCCTAGTATGTGCACCGCTAATCATCTATACACTGGAAAAACTCTCTGATCTAGCAATTCCAGGGGGAACAAGGACAGACCCCAATGTCAGCACAGGCTTCTACTATCAAAAAGCATGATGGCCAACGTAAAATATACAGTAAGTACTCTGCTTACTCAGAGTCTTCTAATAGATTTACCTCCTGTAGCTATCTAGAAAAAGGAAACATTCAAGCTGCTGAAACAGACCTTAGCACTGTTCTAAAACACAGGGATAATRCTAGTATTTTTAAATTCTTACCAAAAATACTTATGAAAATAAATAATTTCAGCAGAAAAACGTAGAGCAAGTAGATCTTCACATTCTGAAATATTTTCATTAGTATAGTCTGATCCTGTTTTACCATTCCCCCTCCCTCCTCTAGACAAAAAAAGAAAGTAACTCCAGCTTTAAACTTGCAAGACTATATATTCATAGGATGTTAAAGAGTGATAAGTTGGTACATGTAACAGACACATTTGTGTCTAAGGAGCAGGGAAGGAAGGGGTGTTTAACTTTACAGCTGCTATGAATTCACTCCATGGGTAGGAAGATGCATTCTTTTTTCATCATAAAATACAGGTGCTCCAATTTTCAGAGGAAAATCTGAACTTAATGTTTTTTTCCCTTAAGTGGTCTAAGTCAGGGTTTTACAAACAGGAAGCAAGATAAAATAATTTTGTTCAACAGACAACATTACAAATTATTTTATTTAAAGTCTCAAATGCAAAGGATTTTATGAAGTTAATCCTTTTGTGCACTTTTGCTTAACGTCTTAACATGCAGTCTAACAACTGGTAGGCAAAACTAAGTGCTTAACAGTAGCTTTAAAAACCTAAAACTGCAAGGAAACAAGTGTTTGACATGACCTTAAAGACATTTTATTTTTACTTGAAAAAAAAGATTATGATTTAGCCTTTTAATGATTATGTAARAAACAGAAAACAAATAAAATTACTTCAATAGTTAACAACTAAATATCAAGTGTCAAACTAAAGGAAATCAAATCTGTGAAAAAAATTTTATTGGCAAAGTTTAGTATACATAGACATTTTGTTGTTCTAATTCTAATCATCAGCTTTGCATTGTCTCCTCCTACAAGTAGCTCTTGCTGTTCTGCTCAATTCACATAAACAGTTTCTGTAGATCTCTGCGACAAGAGGTTCTGTGCACAAAGAGAAATACCCATCTCTTCCTTTCAAAATGAATGTACTGAGAGAGTCTTTACTTTCTAAGGACCATCACAGCAACTTCAATTCAAGGCATTCTTCAGTGAAAGATATGAAGACATTCAAGTTCTGACAAAATAAAGGCATGTACTCTTCCTGCACAAATGATGCTTTACAAGTTTAGGGAAAAGCTCAAGATAAAGACCAGAGACAACCTCAAGTCCTTGCAAATGTGAGCATATCACTGTAATTAATGTGGGTCTGAATCCCACAGCACAGCACTACTCCTTGCAAAAATCAAGGTAAACCCGTAAGTAGCACTGCTGGTTACATGGAGCTATGACTATCAGCTCATCTTTCTTTACCTAATCAGTCGAAAACAGTATAGAGCAAGTACGTTCTACTGTGTTAAAAACAGCACAGGCAGGAAACAAGCCTTTTTCAAGCACGTTTAGCAGAACATGTGCTGATGGAACCCGTTCAACTGTGAACATTGATAATTAGCGCTCACTGTATTACTATCGTACTCTTAATGTTATTATTCAATTACTCTGAATGTTGTTAACCAATTACTCCTTTAAAAGAACCTTAAAATTTAAAACCTGTCCTGTAACCACACAACAACTTAAACATGGCTGGATAATTAAGACATTAAAGCCAGTTACTGTAAAACAGATTATAAATTACAAAAAAAACCAAAAAAAGTTACAAAATATTTTCATCCTCTGAAGGAGATGGAATATTTCCCAAATCCAAACTCAATCTTTTTACTCTCTTCAATACATTAACTAGTCTTTCTTTGTAACATCTTTTCATGTATTATTGAAAACTGAACTACTGCCAAGATGTCATTTAATGTACAGAATAAGGCTCACACAGTTTCAGAATTAAATTCTTGTTATTCTGGTCGATTTCTATGGACATCCGTTTTAAACATACATTAATACTTTCTAACAGAGAAAAATCCATTGTTTCAAGAGGCAGTGCTATGAAATTATTAGAGACAAAGGCATTTTTTGGTTTGGTTTTTTGTCTGTTGTTTTAGGATCTTGCTTGAGTACTCAAAATTCTACAAATTTTATGTTTGTTTCTTGAAAGCCTGACATCAACAGGGTACTACACCTAAGGTAACCTCACACAGAAGGCAAAAAAAGTAGCAAAAAACGTTCCGAACTATCATTTTACAACAATTTGAAAGCTGCTTCCACTGAAGCAATTGCTCAGTTGCTAATACTCCTCCAAAACTTGCTTACTTAAAAAAAAAAAAAAAAAAATCTTCCCTTGAGAGCTCTAAAAATCAACTGATACATAAACTGTATGTCCCATAGCAGGATAAAATTACTATATTTGGTTAAGTACACAACTTCCCACTGTACAAGGATTTTTTTAAGAAAAAAAAAAAAAAAAGGCAACACTTGAATCGCAAATAAGGAAAAAGGGAAAACCGAGTGTGTTGTCAAACAGATCACTAATATGAAGAGACTAGAAAATACCAACCCCGATATGGATGTGAAAAACCCTTGCTATGACTAAATGACCACAGACGCAATACAGCACCTCAGGAGATTATTTTTTTCCCACCACTAGCAGGCATGTGAAAAGAAGCAGCCCCTTTCCATTACCGCTACCTGCAAGCAGCAGAGAGAAAAGGAAGAGGCAGTACCAATGTCACCAGTCATTTACACTCTCCTACGACAGGGAGGGAGGGAGCGAGTGCGCTCGGCGATACCCCTTCCCAAAAATGTGCCTGCAGCGCGGCGTGTGCGGGACCCGAGAGAGGGAAGGCTCAAACCTGCCCCGTCCTTCGAAACGATAAAACACAAGCCTCGGGGAGGCGGGGGAGAGAGAGAGGGCACGGTCTTCGGGGGCACTGCCGGGGGAGGGACAGCCCAGACCCTCCGCCTCAAAGGCCGCACGCCCGCAGGGCTGACCAGCGGCCCCCCGCAGCGGTAGCAAGCACTGAGGAGCCCAGCAAGGGGGTGACACCGCTCCCCAGGCCTGAGCGCGGAGGAAGCAGGCGGGGAGCAAGGCGATGAAGAGCAGCCCCCCGCGGAGGGCCCGGCTCCGGCGTCCCGCGGCGGGAGGAGGCGAGTCCCCGGTCGCCCCCCCAGCCCCGTCCAGGTGAGGGGGCGGGGGCCCGCGGCCCCCCCGCCTCGGCCCCTCCCCGGAGCCGCCGCCTCGCGGCCCGGGTGCTCGGGCGGCGCTGTGAGGAGCGGGAAGGCTGTGAGGGCCGGGGCTATACGCCCGGCGTCAGGCCCCCCGGGAGCTCAGCCCCAGCCGTCCGGCCGCGGGGCGCCGCGGTTACCGTGTGCGGTGCCGAATTCTCGTGGTGTTTGTCGAGCGGCTGCGATAATGGCGTCCTTCCTCGCGAGAGATCTCCCTCTCCTCAGCGCGCAGGCGCCGGCGCGCTGCGCCCGCTCAGCCCCCGCCCGCCCCGAGAGCCCGCGCAGGCGCACGGAGGACGCGGCCTCGCGGCCTCCCTTCACCGACGCGCCGCCGGGAGAGACTACAATTCCCAGAGGGCAGCGCGTCGGCTCTTCGTTGCCGCCCCCGCCGAGCAGGCCGGGACCTGTAGTACACGCGCCTGGGGCAATGCATGCCGGGCATTGTAGTCCGCACCACACACGACACCCCCACACCTCACACACCGTACCCACACACATCCACGCGACGTCCCTCCTCTCTCCCCTGTTCACCCTGAGGCGCGCACCCGGCCCTGCCACAACCCTGAGGGCTCCACAAAACCCTCTTGCTGGGATCAGGATGCCCCAACAGGGTCTTGCCGTGGGCCCCAGGACGGTGACGGACCTGCCACCGCTGCGGACTTGTGCGGTGGCGTCCCGCAGCCTGCGATCACGTCCTGCTGGGCACAGCTCTGCGACTCCTTCTCCGACAGCGTCTCGGGGCTACTGCAAACTCCAGTGTCACTTCTCTCTTTTATTAAGCGTTTCCAGACCTGCCAGGTGACATAGCCACAGGATTTGGCCAGCGGAGTTGTCAGCAAGCAGATTAAACATATATCTGCACCTCGAGAGCCGCCTGCACTGAGCCCTCCACTTTTCCTACTCCTTTCTCTGGTCCTTCCATTAAATGTCTCTCTGCCTAAATGGCTCCTGAGCGCCTGCATCGCTGAAATGGGATGATCTGCATGTGAGCTGTCATATTAAGGAGAAAAATGTCACCATGCTCAGAACACAGCTGAAGAACAGGCAGCAAGTGGGAATTTGCTAAATTAGCTCATCAGACCGATTCTTCTGTTGCTTCGTTCCTGCATTTGGTGTGAGAATAGAATGACTGGGCGAAGGTGGAAAACCTTCTGTTAACCTTCTGGGAATGATAAAAATATGAAGCAGCACAAAAAGGAAGCACGGAGGAAGCATGCAAGTAGCTCTGAAAGAAGACAAAGATTAGATTATTTTACTATATCCTTATATATCACAGTGTTGCCCAAACAAGACATCATCATACTTAATTTTTCAGCTTCAGCAGAGCCAGCAGTGACTTTCAGACTTCTGCATAAAAATATTCCTTAAATGAGATGCTTAATTCAGTTCTGCACTGTCATGACATGCAATCGAATCCACTCTGGTTCAGCTGTAATTGGCCACCCCGACATCTACAGACCTATGGCTAAATGGAGCTGTTGGGCTAGCGGTTTGAAATGCTGTTCTCGGGCTCTGTAGCTTTGTCATGTTCAAACTGAAGATGTCCACTGCAGGACTTCTGTACCTGTATGAAATGAAACGGTGCATGTCACAAAAGCTCCAGTTTCTGAAGTGTTTCAGACCCCAGGAGACCAGCAATTCCTCCTGCTCATCTGTCCAGGAGTTACAGAGACAGTCAGAGAACAGGACTTGAGGGGCTTCATGTTTCAAGCAGGGAAACATGCTGACAGAGGCACGTGCCTTTCTTTGAAAGTCCTCGTAGTGACTTCTCAAGCTGGCGTTTTCAGTATTAAAGAGTTGTCATGAGCCTGGGATTTAATAACCGGTGTGTTAGGAAAACTTTTGCTTCTGCTTCCAGATCTGTAACTGTTCAGCTGAGTCTGTTGATTTAGTTATTGTGTTCTCTTCCTTCACAAGCAGATTAGGAAGTTCAAAGGTTAAACTACTTATAAATTGACTTTTCACACAGGATTATTTCACGCTTTGCTGCACAGATTTGCCCTGCAACAGATTTGCCAAACAGTTTCTGCTGCACTCAAGCAATTGCCAGGTCCCTGCTAGAAAAACAGTGATATAAGTATCAGTGTACTACCTGCTGTGGAAAGTTGCTAGTAAAAGCCTTTGCCACCATAAACCGAATCCAATGTAAAAGCTGTCCTGTTTTCTCATCAGTACATTCTCTCCCAGAGATTATTAACTCATGTTCTGCTGAGGATGTGAGATCCCGCTCCTCTCTGTATAGCCAGTAAATCATTTCTCAGCTAAAACAACACAAAACAGAAAAACTTTCATTGTCATAAACCAACTATACTATTCACCTATAGTCATCAAATTAACTGCAGTAAATAGTGGCAGGATCCAGCTGATGTCTATATCTTTGATCAGAGATAGCAACATAATAAAAAAATAATATAGCAATTTATCACTAAGAAAGGCTGCAGCACTACCTTCTGCTAGTGAGTCAGTCCGCTCTGATCATTACAGCAATCTGGAATATACAGTTAACTTACCTCTTGTAAGGGTTTTTTCCCTCTTTACCAGAGATAAAATTTTACATTTTTTTCCCCATCATTTCTTCCAAAGCAGGGGGCATTTCCTTTTAAAATTTTGAATTACACCACTAAATCATGAAGAGACTCTGTTATCACAGCCTATCCCTTGTTCCCCTTGAGACTGACACAGCCAGATATGACATACTCTTCACTCAGCATAAAGTATGACAGAAAACATTGGTAAACAGCAGAAGAAAGAGGATCTTTCTGTTCACAACCTAACAGTGGAGACCTTCTTTGTGCTTAAATCAGAAGGCCCAAATTTGGCTTTTAGTCTTTAATTTACAGTACCAACACATAAATGACTTACCCAAGGATAATTGTTTCCCATGCTTCACAATCCCCTAAGCTTTATGAGCTTTCAAAAATGTGCTCACCTGAGTATTTCTGCAATAATGTAATGAAATTCAGTGTAAGTCCCCCTTTAGTGAACACAGGCTTCACTTTACCATGGGATTAAGAGACTGCCCATGAGCAAGCACCACGAAGAAGTTGATACACTGTTAGTTATATTCTGATTTAAACCATGGTAACTTGCTCAAGTGCCTATGTCAAATCCATCCTTATTTTCCTTCCCCCTCATAAAAATGAATAAGAAATTCAGGGTCCTAATATATCAATTTCATTTTTTAATTTTATAGAAGAAAATATATCCTGTTGCCCTGTTAGTCTGTTGTCCCAAATAAAATAACAAGATATTTCTTTGTTGTTTTATTTCCTCACCTTTTTCATCCTCTTTTTTTAGTCTCTCTCTCTCTCTCTCTCTCATTTTATGTATGTGGTAACTTTTCTCTGTCATGTTATGAAGAATCATTTGGTTCCAGGAAATATCTAGCTTATTTTACCGTTGTATCAGCATTCATTTACTATTGTTTCCTAAGGAAGTTGCTGCTTTCACATGTTTTGTCTGGATCAAGAGAGATTGGTATCTCATTCATTGGTTTCCTTTTTTTTGTTAGGAAAAAAAACTTACCATAGCATCAAAGGTAAAAAATTAACACACTGTGCACACAATTTTGCAGCTGCATCAGCARCAGGAAAACAAAGGTTGCCAAACAAAGCATTTGTTTAAACAAGTGACAGGCATTCATAATTATACTCACTGCTGAGCATGAGAATATAGAAACAAAGGCATGAAGAACACAGAAGATGTGATCAGGGCACAGAAGTAACTCCAGAGTATTTGCCATAAGAACTCTGTAGGAATAATTTTCTTTCCCATGGATAAAATCCTTGATCATATCCTATGCTATTAAAAACAAAGAGAGTACTTGAAGTTCCCCTGTTTGTTCAGTTTCTGTTTGAGGTACTTCATTTTCTGTATACTAATTCTCATAACTGGAGAGGGATACACACATCCTTGTGAACATAGCATGCMCTATCTTGTGACATAGCGATGCTTAATTAAAAGTTATATAAAATACGTTTTTTAAACAACGGTAATATTAATGCTATTTGTAAACTTGCTGAGGCATTTCTCCTTTTATCAACAGAAAACTTCTCTGCTGTTGAAATCTGTTGTCGGTTTTCCTCCTCCAAGTCCATGCTTCCTCATCACTTACTTTTCAGACACCATGTCCATTCTCAATTCTCCCAGAATTGTTGATTTTATTACAGAAAACAGGTCAGGATCAAATGGGTTTTGCTCCTGAATCTCCTTCAGCTAGCTCTATGACTTAGGGCAAGACACAGACATTTTCTGTTCTAACTCTGATCTCACTTCTGGTTTATGCTGAGTAAACTCCATTTCATTCAGTGAAGATACTCCTAATTTTCATGAATGAGGATGGAAGAAAAGGCCTTGAACTCCCACAGCAGAGAGAAAAACATCGTTACACATTTGGCCACCTAGCTGGTCAAAGTTCATGGTCTTGTAAGGTCATTTTTGCCAGTCTGAGAAATAAGGTGAGAAAGGTCAGGCATGATCTCAATGTTCTCTTATTTATTTACATACTGTTCCATCTCCCTGTATACATCATGGAAAAATAATGATAGGAGGCTATTCCCCTTCTCAGAAATCTGCCATTCTAACAAGCTCTGTACTTGCACTTTGCCCAACTGTGATCTTCCCAGGATCACGCTCACAGCTGTTTCTGCTGCCCTTTTACCTCTGTTACACAGCTGATAACTTTGCCCAGTATTTGCTAGTTTGCCCAGCTTTGTTCAGGTTTGCCACAGACTATGTTTACTTGGTCAGGTACCATTATCATAATCAGTCTTTTTTAGTCCACTGGGATTATCAAAAGCCTGAAGGGGAGCTCATCACACTTACTGATTTTAGAGGATTTTATCCTTTTCTTCAGACTGAGGGTTGCCTGAGAACTACTTTTTCATTCAGTGTGTAGTCCCCACCTTCACATTTTTTTTTCAGAAATCCAGATACAAAATGTTACATAGCATCAATGTAGCATTAATGCTATTATTCAGAGCAGTCCTGGTTCTGGACCTGCATCTGTTTAGACAGATGTTCAAAATTATTTGCAATGTAACCCCATTTTTTCAGGTGTGAGAGGTAAAATAAACTAAGTGTCAATCTTCATCAGTGGCCAGAGTGACAGAATGTCCCCTCAGCAAGTTCCCATATAACACCACCTTTGTCATATGCAGGATGGTAGGGCTACCATTCAGAGAGGCCCTGACAAGCCAGGTCACCTGGAACCTCAWGAAGTGCAACAAAGGCAAATGCCAAGTCCTGCACTTGGGATGGTATAATCCCATGCTTTGGTACAACCTGGGGACTGACTGCTAGGGTGAAAAGCTCTGGAGAAAAGCACTGCAGATCCTGGAGGACAAGTTGAACATATATCAGCAATGCACCCTTGCAGTGATGAAGGTTAATGGCATAGTGGGCTATATTAGGAAGAGCATGGCCAGCACATCAAGTGACTATTCCCCACTACTCAGCACTTGTGAGGACACTCCTGGAATACTCTGTCCTGTTTGGGGACCCCTAATACAAGAGAGAGAATGAAAAACTGGAGGGAGTAGAGGTGGTTAGTAGACTGGTGAGCTCCATTGCATTACTAAGTGTCCTGGCAAAATTTGGACATCAAAGAAAACCTTCCCTTAGGCTGAAGTAATATCTAACATGGGAAGCGTGAGCCAATCCCCAGACAAATGAGTGTTAAAGCCCACCCAGTAATGACCTGACTGCTCTGTGAAAGCTGCCTTAGGTGATATTTTTAGCTATTCCATAGAGGTTTCACATGGACTCCTCAGCAGCAATGCCATCCCAGGCAGCTTCCCACTACTTGGTTGATTGTCCTGTCAGCTGTTATACAACAATAACTAGGTGACGAAAATGTTAATTATGAAATCTCTTTCATTGTATCTTTTTAATTACAGTAAAACTGTAAGACTATATTTTTTCTGAATGATTGGTTTTGACTTGCCAATGTTGCAACTGAGACAATATTAGGACAGGAACACCCTTGCAAGCAGGATGCCAGGAGAATCGGGTTTCTTGAAACACTAAATTGAGGAGGTAATTTTCTCTCTGCAAGTAACAGCATTCATTTGAAATTAACCAGAATGTAAGTACTGGCAACCCTCTAGTAAGCATCAGAAAAAAAAACAAATATTGATCCTCTCTGTCCAGTCCAGAGGCACTTACAGCAAAAGTCAGATGGGTAGTGACAGCAAGAAATTTCTAGATTTTTACTTCTCTAGTTTCTGTGAAGACAAAGTACATTGCCACTGCATACAGTCACACTCTGCATATGTAATTACCCACAATTATTAACAACAATAGAAGTTTGATTTTGCAGTTCTTCGGGCAGAACTCCTAGCTGACAATGGCTTGCTTTTAGGTACTCTGAAGCAGGCAGCTGAGGCAATAAATGACAAGCATTAAGAAAGACTCTCCTAAATAGTAGGTTTTGGAATAGTAAATAGCACAGATAAGCTTGCCACTTTAGGACACTAAAGAGGACTCCCTGAGCCTGAGCCTTGCACTTACACCCTGTGTGATAAGAGATGACAGACATGCATATATTTAATGAAAATATCACCAACTTAGCAAATAAGTTTCTAATTCAAAACACCACAATTTGTTAAGTAAAAGAAAAAAACAACTATTGAAAAATATTTCACAGGTAATTTTATGGATGAAGAAAGGAGTGGTTTTTAATGGCACACTTTTAATGGCAGAATGTTAATAGTCTTAACCATTTCTGCTTGCTCTGTCATCGACAGATTCTGTAGCTTTCAAAATATGCCCTCCTATGTACTTAACAGAGGAAAATAATCACATGGATTTTGTAAATACTTACATGAGAATTATTAAAGGCCCCACAATACTTTTGTGCTGTCCTGACCCTGAGGGCACTAACAAGCCTTAATGGCCTTGACAAGCCTCACCTGCAGCCTCCACCCACAGCCCTGCCTATGGGCCAGGAGCCCACTTAAGCCCAAGCCTGGGCCCCTAAGCTCTGCTGTTAGGGCACTTGTCTTCAGGTTTGTCTTTGGCCCTGTCTCTAGGGAGGACTTTGGACCCTTGTTGTTGCTTCTCTTTGACCCTGTCTCCTTTTGCTCCTGTCTGTGCTCTTTGGTTGGACCTTGGACCTGGTTTGTCCCTTGGAGTGTTTGGGGCTGTCAGCAGACCCTTTTATGGGCCAGCTCTGCCTGCTGTGCTCAGCCTCTGTGGGGTAGCACCCTGCTGGTGAGGGCACTGCCTCTGCTGGGGTCATCCGTGGCTCCCCACTCCCCTCTCCTTGGAGAGTAGCTGGCCCTTGCGGCTCCCTGCCCTGCCCAGGCACCCCTTCCTAATGGCTCTCCATCTTCGTTCCCGTTTGGCCTATTATAATCCGTAACATTATGAGAAGTCTTTAGAGAATGAATTGCTTGCCTGTGTTTCTGTGCTTGGCCTGAGAAACTACAGCTCTAACTCAGAAGCTACTTGTGTCTCTGCCATTTACATGGATTGCAGCTATGGGAGGAAGAGCAAACATCCCAAAGAAAATGAAAGGACGGGCTTTCTATACAGATCTTTCACATAAGATAACAAAGTTATTGGAATTGCACGTGGAAATAGTAAGAGAGTAACATTCTGCATGCTTTCATCCCTAAGAAACATAGGTCAGGAAAACATCTCAATGTGTTCTCCCCACTGGAAGGGGAAAAAAAAAAAAAMCAACCACAACACACCACCACTTCAGCTGGGTCAAAGTGGTGTGTGAGTGGGAGGAGTAATGATGGTTCCTTATGTCTGTTTCTATTTCTAGTCTATACAAAATTATCCCTCTTATGGGACATCTGATAGTTCAGAAGAACAAATTCCTCACCTTGAGGCTGCAATGGTAGTGTATTACGTGCTCACAGCTAAAATACTTTTCTGCAGGAGGCTGCTCCCCTTCCTGCTCTCCGGGGTAAGCCTTGTATATCTACTAGATTTCTGTGAATTCCTCAGTTTAAGCAGTCGCTAATCCTCAGAATAGCAGCTGTTAATGATAGCAATTATTAGCTATCGGTATTCAAATATACAACCACTCAAATTCAAAGACTGTATGCATGAAGAAATGATAAGAAACCTCTCCTTGCATACAAAAGAGTGGTTTCTGTAACCCTTTGGTGTTCCTGGAGCCAGATGAGAAAGAACCTGGAAAGCACATGTAGAATAATCATCAACTAGCCGCCCATCCAACAAAATGTAGCACCAATGAAGAAGCCAGTCCAGGGACAAGTTGAAAATTAACTACTTAGTTAGCTCCACCTCTCCAACCAGGAAAGGGTGCTCTCAAAATTTTTTATAAATGGGTCTGGAGACCCCTCAGTTATCTTGAAGCTGTATATCCACAGTATTTTTTCCCTCTACTTTGTGTTGATAGCTTGCTAGACCCTGGAAAGCTCCTCTGGCCGTTTGACAAACTGAAGATTTCAAGTGCCAAGGTGATAGCAATGAATAGTGTGAAGGCAAATACCCTGGCGCATTTATACAAGCAGCTGAAAACTATCTGGAGTCCGCCAGTAGTGCCAGCACGACTCTGCAGTCTGGCCGCCTGCACTCGTAAAAACAAGAATGATGCATGTAAGTGTATTTCATTTTATCAAAATAGTACTGGATACCTGCGTAAGAGAGATGCAGAGGTACAAAGACAACGAATGTAGTTAAGTGTTGCTCTTCTTTCTTATTTGTCAGCTAACCAAAAAGGGAAATTTGAGAATGTGACTGAAAGATTAAAGAAAAAAGAGTGAATAGAATGAGAGAAAGTAGAGATAGAAATACCTTATTGAATTGCATGATTTATCTCTGTGTGCAGGATTAAAACATTGTTCTTTGTTATTTCTGCTGTGTCAGTGTTATTGGGTTGTTTGTGATTTTCACTTGTAACTACAATGAAGAAACAGACCATACAACAATTAATTTTTAATTTTGTCCTGCAAGTTTTGACTGGTTTCAATGAAAACTGTATTTATAAGTGTAATTCAAAGCACATTTAGTGCAAATTGATTCTGAGTCACTTTGAATTTAATAGATTCTACAATGTTTAATTTTGGAAATGAAGCCTAATAGAAGTACAAACCACAAAACCCTCCAAATGTGGTGTATAGGAGAACTACAATGAATCAATTCCTGAGATGCAGGGTACTACTGAAGATGTCAAAGATTTAGTTATTTAAAACACTGATTAACTTATCTACAAGTAAGATGAGGCCAGCCAGAGACGGTGTGTCTACTTGCCTGTGTGCAGATAATGTCAGCTGGAGCAATAGTAAGGAGTAATTTTTTACATCTAGGAAATCCTTTTGTTTCCTATTTTTTTCTCTGTAAACGTATTCAGCTTACTAACTTTTCCCAAAGAACAGCCAGATCCCTCCTTGAATACTAAGATGTGATTCCCTTCTATTTAAATTATCAAACGACAAATTCTGTATTTACTTAACTGATGAGAAAACAGCTGATTTTGTGACAGATATAAAACAAAGCAGAATGGAGACAAGCACAAGGCTTTGTTTATATTGAAAGCTAGAAGAAATAGTCAGTAACTTTCAGCATGTAATAGCTCTACACTTGTAAATGCATTTTTGAAGATGATGCCAGAATACTTTCTGCCACCGAGTGACTAGCATTTCAAAAAACCTGGCAGATTAGCTGCCAAGTGCAATGTGCACTGTGTTGTACATATTCGTAGACATGGAAGCTTTATGTAATGTATAGCATGCAAGCTTCCCTGTCACTCAGCATATCAGAAATAATTCAGAGCAGTTTTTATAAAGATACAGTGTTTGTGATGCTTTTCAGAGTTCTCAGTCTAAATTGTCTCCTTGTTTTTTGCTACTCAGAATAGAAAATGTGAATTGCATTCTGAAAGCTTAAAACAGAATGGATACTTCAATCTCGTAGCATAACTTGTTAATGCAGCACTTCACATTCATTTTAAAAAGCTGCCTCCTAAATCTATAGAAGATGCCTAATTCTAGAAGCAAGATTAGCACTGAATTGTTTTACTAGTGAAACAACCACAAGAGCCTAATTCCTAATGCAAAATTTAAATGAGTCACRCATACATCCATGACAGTATTTTTCCCTTTTCTGACCTGCGTAGAGCTTTCTTAGTACAGCTCAAATCTTAAACTTTTACTTCCTTACCTACCAGGTTTTTTTCTTTACAAGCATGCTCACAAACGTCTTTTTTCCCATTAAAATAAGGAAAAAAAGGCACTGTTTATCTACTCAAAGAAAAGCACTACAGTAACGTTTATAAAAACAATGATTCAGCCTTATAAAATAGTAGCTTTTCTAACAAATTCCTATTAATTAGGTGTACTAATTAGGTGCATGCAATAGTAGCTTTTCTAATGAATTMATATTAATTAGGTGTGTTAATTAGTCTGTACAACTGTCTGTACACTCCCTCTACACAAGGATGTGTGCATATGAGAGAACATATTCTAATACTCACAAGCAATGTACATCACTCCTTTATCTGCAGTATATCAGCAAACTCCTTCAGTGTTGGAGATTCAACAGCTAAACCCAAAACCCGTGTCAGTAAGAGTAATGCTTGGGCTCATACAATACTGCTCATCGTATGCAGTGATATGAATGACTGCTTCAGAGGGGAAATCCAGAGAATCCACTGTAATGGTGGTTAAAAAGTTCTGTCACTATTCTGTATTTTTATTCATTATTTTTTATTATTTATTCATTATTTTTCTATTTGAAGACATGAACTAAGATTGCAAGTGAATATTCATTGTGAGTCCAACAACTTCCAATTTCAGAAGCCACACAGACAATATAAATCATCATCCTTCATTAGAAAAGTAATAAAACCCACGAATCAGCAGCACAGAATCCCTCTACACAGTTCCTAATTCTTCTGCTTGTTCAGTATTAATATACCACAAAACTTTATGGCCTATAGAATTAAAAACTTCAGGAATGGAACATATTACAATTAAGTGTTACGTTTCTGTTTCATCAGTGAAAGTATTACTCTAGGAAAATTATTTGCAATTGTTCAGTGGAGTAAGAAGGTAAACTGGAGAAAAGCTGAGATCTCTAGATCTCCACATGTGATGGAGAAACTAATTAATTTATGGTTACCCCTGGTCTATCAGTTCCCAGTAAGGGGATAAATTATGTCATCTTTTTTTGCTGTGGACACTCGTCCATGGGAAACTGTACTGAGAAACCAAAACTCACTTCATGGTAACAAACATTCCAGGAAGAGATCATACAAGGCTGTTCCATCATAAGACCATTGCTGATTAAATTAACTACAATTGCTATCTAACTCTTTTTACTCACATTCCTCTTTTCAATTTAAGACAGATGCTATTTATTACTTAAATCTTTCTCTACTCTGTGACATTCATGCAGGAAATGCCAAAACAAACTGATTCAGGAAAACACTATCTTTGGAATGACTGGTTTTGGCTGCCAGTGAATAGACACTAGCTCTGAATAAGCCAGCCTGTGGGTTCCTCCATCTGCTGGCTAGACCCTGTGCACAAGGTGCATTCAAGGCAGAAAGCGCATTCAATTAAATTCCGCTCTTCACAGCTGACAAACAGCCCTTTCAGTGACAAAAACTTGATCAAAGAAACGGTAAAATTGGACTATTGAGTTCTTAGGTAATGTCTTCAATGTAAAGTTCACCATTTTCCCAAAGTTCATCTCTTATCTTTCTCCCCTCACCCTTCCCACACACAGAAGTAGGCTCTCACCAAGCTGGGTGGTGATGCTTTCACTTGGCAGTTAACTCAGACATTTGCTGTGAGGACATAGGTTAAACAATTCAAAGGCTGACACTTCCCAGTGCCTTTTCTGGATTCCCCTTGTGTCCCCACAAGGACAAAAGTATTTTTCTGCTATTCACTGGGAAAGAACTGTAGAAACATTGCTGAGAATCATGGCATATATGTAAAAATTTCTAGTCACGTGGACTACCACAGTGGATGTCTGTACTAAGCTCTGTGGTATCTTGTAACAATACAYGGAGGCAGTGGTTTCGGACACCTTTTAATACAACAGAGAGGGAGTTGCTGTAAATGCTCTTCATAGGGATTTTAAGTCTGTGGAGTATACACTCACCCTAGTAATCATTGCCAGAGCAGACCTGAATGGCTTTTTTCTTTCTTATCCTTTTAGAAGAAGTTACAAGAAAAGCAGAATCCTTCCAAGTTTTTTTTTTTAAAGAATTGTACAGGTACAGCAATGACATGCAATCCAGGTGTGCCATCTCCAGGACTGCACATACAATTGCAGTAACTACACAAATTGTCCATGAGGTATTTTCTAAGCCCTTTCCATGCTGAGTTACTAAGCCTGCATGCATAATTTTAGCAAATGTTTTTATACAGAAAAGATAAAGCCTCTGTTTGCTTTACCTTGCCAACTGGAATTACCTCCTCCTTATCTGGACTTAGCCTCAGCCACTGCCTTCTCATCCAGGCTCCTATCTCAGCCAAACATTCTGGAAGCACAGAAAAGCTCAGCATTTCACAATCTGCTGCTGCTTTCCTGTTGAGCTTAGAGTACTCTGTCAGTTACATCCGTTTGATAAAAAGCACTGGACTGTTTATCAATAAACTGGCCTACATCACAGTCCAAATCTGACATCAATTCAGCAGAACTTTCAACACCTTGTCACGATGGACCTCGGCCAACCATCACTGTTATCCTCCAAAATCTTGATTCATACTAAAAAGCTTCAAAGAAATCAACCTATCTTGGATTTCCTCTGTAATATTCAATCCAAGTGGCTGAAGCAGAGCCATAGTCCTTTAAAGTTTAAAATGGTTCTTTATGCAGTTTCAGTAATATGTTTGTTTTTATTTTTCTAATTCAGAACGTGTTGCTATGGAAAGCACCCCGGCTCAGCTTAGGACAAAAACGTATTTCCTTCAAGTGGGTGGGGTTTCTCAACTGTTCCCACCATGCTGTCCTCCCTGTTTTACTTCAAAGCTGGGTGAAGCTCGTTTGAAAGTCCCTGTGTAAACAAATCAAAGTGCTTTATTCAACAGGTCTTTTTTTTTTTTTYTTTTTAAAGATTAAAACCATAAAGACTGAAATCCACTGAAGCTGAGTCATTTTACCCCTCATTCTTACTTGACAACCACCTGAATTTATTTTCATACTCTTTCTTCTAATTTCATAACCCGTATGTGAGAACTCTCTCCTCCTCAGGATACTTAAAGGGAATTTAAAAATGAAACATTGAAAAATGTTTTGTCTCTTTAAATCAAGTTTACAACAGTGTAAATTGGCAGTAAATCYTTTCATTTAACTGAATTTATTTTGAATTTTTACCATAGAACTGTGGCGTTCAAAGTATTTTCATGGAAATTGTGTTATAAATTATGATAATCCAGTAATATACACAACCTGTATTTTCATCTGGATCTTGACTCCCACCCCAAAGCTTTTGATAATTGTATCAATGCTAAATGAACTTTTTAACAATTACTCCAAACAGACCTGTTAAAGCATCCACAGCTGCCATTAATTATAAAAAATAATTCAAAAGATGGGACTATTTGGATGGCTCCATACATCTACTTCAGCTGGGAAAGGTAGGAAAAAACCACAGTGCAAATGTAAGAAGCCTCCAAATATTATAAAATTAAATGGAGCATCACTGTGTCTGTCTGGAAGGTTTTAAAAAAATAAAATAAATCAAGCACAGATTAGGTCTGTTTGTGGCAGATCTCTCTTCGCAGATGACTCACATCTTGGTCATGCTTGTTTTATTACAATATTTACTATAATTATTCTGACAATACCACAGATATGCATGTAACAAAGGTAAACAATAGACTAGACTCTTCCTCAGTGAGCTGATTGTAAATCACGCGTGCATAAAGCAAAGTGTGCAAACTGCATTTTATCTTAATTCTCACCTTTTTTTTTTTTTTTTTTTTTACTTTGCACATTTGAAAACAGATCTAGTAGATGAGGTTTCTATTTCTTTTTCCACACAGATTCTGTATCACTTCAACTCATCCAGTAGGCCAATTGCCAGATTTCTGGTTGCGGTGTTCCCTATAGACAGAAACCACTCTCAGTTCAGGAACAAGAGACAGCATAGCTGAAACCTCCCAGATGGTCCAGAAATGTAACAATTTTGGAAAAACATGAGAACAACAGAGATATTGTAATTCTGGCTGCTGTTGTTCTCTTCAGCTCGCTGCATGCGAGCCATGTCTCTCTTGCATAAACCACCATCTCTAGCTGGGACATGGCCAAGGAGAAACTCTGTTTCTGGAATGGTCCAGAAAAGAAGATTTTGGCCCCACTGGCTAAGTGCTGGGAATAAAGTTTAGGGCTTATGTTTCCCTTTGCAGGGGTAGTTTTTGCCCTTCTGTCTGCAGTTTCCAAAACAAACCATCTCACTGCCACTGAGCTCATATTCTGAAGGGTTTTCTTTAGCCCCATAGAGAAGAAAAGGTGTTTTTTTAATTAAATGCTGAAGTTTTACTGAAATTTATGCTTAGTAAGAAGTAGCATGTGCACGTAAAACTGGATGCAGATTCTGTGAATGATTCAGAAGGGAAACAAAAGTGTTGTAGGTCAGTTATTTCTCTTCAGTTTTGCACCTGAACAGCCTATCGTTTCTGAAAGCCTATGCCCTAAGAACTTTCCTTTGGTTGTGCTGTTCAACCCACAAGAAATGACTCATTCTGTTCAGCTTAGTACCTCTATAATAAACTTTATATTTTCAAAACCTTGCAGGGTCAAATCCCTAAAAAGCTTCACAACATTTGGTCATCTTAATGCCACAGTGTAAAGCAGTGGAGTTTGAGGCTTTTTTTTCAACTGCTTTTAACATACAGAAAAGTGACAGTTGTACAGAAACCAGGTTATGCTCTGCAACAGCAAGCATCTATATTATGATATAGGGCATACATACATTAGTTAATTTGGCAGATGTGACTCCTAAGCTGCCCAAGATTATCAATTGTATTTAGAGGACATGTCATGGAAGAATGGAATGTGAAGGAATGACAATCTTGTTTTGTTAGCAGATGGGAATAAAACCCAATATCTCTTGTTTATGCTCAATATTAAAATATCTGAAGCTACGTCTGAGCTCCCTGCTGCAATTAAGCATGAAGCTCATATGGGCTGTCCTCATGACCGGGAGCTACTTGTTGCTCCTAAGTAGCTTCAGCAGAAGACATGTCTGACCTGTGCTAAATACAGTTGCCTAACCATGATCAAATTCAAAAYAGGCTATTAAACTGTGATTAAGCCTAAATGAATAATGATGTGTATGGGTAGCAACTGTTTTCAATTTCATCAAGTACCTATTTCTTCTTTTTAAGTTACAGGAAGCTGTATGTTGAGGATAGTAAATYAGCCATCCTGAAAAACATTGAGTCAAACCAAGAATTCATTATGTTTGCAATTGAATCCTACTATACAAAAAAAAGACTGTGCTTTAAAGAAGGCATATCTTGGCGGGGAGGAAGTAAAATGAAATTTAAACCCGGTTTAACATCCTAAGATCACACGCTGTTTGTCTTTGTACATCTCCCGATGACCTGTTTTCTGATCATGTAGCCACTCAAAGCAAATCACTCGTCAGATTTCAACCTGCTCTTACTCAACTCAGGAGTACTTTAAATATGTTATACTGTGAATGCAATGGAAACTTCTTACACGATGTTGTAAACTAGAGCAAACACTTCTTGGTTGACTCTAGTTGAGTATCTAGTCTTGTCTCCATGTCAGTAAAACATTCTCAATGCTACATCAGGTTCCTCATGAAAATTCAAAAGTACTCACTCTAACAAGATTAAAAATCCCCAAAAGGTAAATGCAGATTTGCAAAATTATTTTGAGAGTAACCAAGGAATATGATTCAAAGCAGGTGGCAAGATGAAGGCCAGGAGCTGAGGTGTGGTGTTCTGCTCCTGGCTGCCCAATGCACCCGGCAAAAATGAGGACACTTACTTCATCTCTGTGCTTTCACTGCCACTGTCAGCTTTCTACAGGCTTTCCTTTTTTGCTTTGTGTTCCTCACTGGCAGCTGTAACACAGAAAAGATGCAAGGACTAACCAAGGTTTTAACCAGAGTTTTATCGAGGCCTGCCTCAAGTGGTGTTAGACAAATGCTAGCTGAATTGGCCCCTTTTACCATCCCGGGATGGGCCTATTTTGGCCTCCAGCCTTTGGGACAGATGCAGTTGGGTAAAGTGGCCATAATGTTAACTTTTCCTAACTTTTCTGTGCGCAGTTTGGGGCAGGGGCCCTGCTGCACCAGAGCCACCCATATCTCTGTGGGAGAGGGATCACACTCCAGCCCACCTTCAGCTGGGACAAACCGAAACCTCCTACTTCAGCAAAACTCACTAGATAAGAATAAATGCCAATCCCCTAAGGCCCGTAAGCAAGCCCTGACGCTATCACCCTGAGAGGAAATACATTTTTGGTGTGTGTCAGGCACAGGGATTAGCCTGACCATGCGAACAGACACCCATAGGGAACTGTGGTCTCTCCTCTAACGTTGTCACAGGATAAAATGCCGGTACAAGCCAGCCTCCGCCCGCCGCGGAGAGAAAAGCTGCCGGCCGGGTGGAGCCCGCCCTCAACGCCTCGCCTCCGTCAGCGAAACCGCCCGCTCCCCTGAGGGAGCCATGGTGGCGGGGGGGGCCGTGCCGGAAGGGGCTGTGCCCTGCCGGGCTGGGCYGGGCTGGGCCCGGCTGGGCGGTGGTGCCCGGCGACTCCGCGGACTCCTCCGCGATGCTGCCGCTGCTGCGCCGGGCTTGGGTGGCCGCTGCCCCACGGTGGGGGACACGACGGTGCAGCCTGGGCGCCTGCTGCTCCTACCGCCTGCGAGACGCCCGTGAGTGCTGCCGCCCTCCCGCGCCGCTTACCCTCGGGGGGAGCCGCTTCCCTCAGGGGGGCCGCCCGGGGACAGGCTCCCTCAGACCGGGGCTGCCCTCACGCCTCGAGGCGAGCAGCTCCCGACGCCTGAGGGGAGCAGGTCACTGCCCCACCCCCCCCCCCCCCCCCCCCCCCCCCCCCCCCCCCCCCCCCCCCCCCCCCCCCCCCCCCCCCCCCCCCCCCCCCCCCCCCCCCCCCCCCCCCCCCCCCCCCCCCGCCCGCTCTCCCCGCCAGGCTCATCGCCCCCCGCCCCGAGGCAGCCCCGCTGCCCACCGCGCTGCGCCCTGCCCGGCCTGGCTGAGGGGCCGGGGCACGGGCAGCGCCCGTGTCCCTCCATCGCTTCCAGCCCCCCGGACTGAGGGGGCTGCCGCTACCTCGAAAGTTTGTGTAGAAGAGGCGGGGACGCCGAGTTCAGCCTGGTTTTGTCCGTGACAGTTCCTCCGCTGAAACATCAGGAAATGGCACTAACAATAACAGAGAGCTGTGGCACTTTTGGAGAATGTTTTGCTCGCCCGCCTCTGCGCTACTTGCGTGCGGCGACCTTGCGCAGGCCGATAAAGTTTGCCCCTTGCTGAGGAAACCGAGGGGGAAGGTTGTTTAGCACCCCTCATGTGAGTGGCTTGTTAAAAGATTTAATTTATTTTTTTTCCCCCTTGTGAAAGACCACAAGCAGTTGTATCTAATGAAGTAGCCAGTAACGCAGTGCTTCAGAGCCTCTCTGGTTTGGGTTCGGTGGATGGGCAAGGCATAAAAACCTGTGGTTGTTGATGTCGGGGGACAGCAGGTGAGCAAGTGCTGCCCAAGTCCATGCAGGTCTCAGTTCCATTTTTAAGCAGAATAAAATCCCGTGGAAGCTGTATTCATGCGTCTGCCCTGCTTGTGCCAGTTTGAGATGCCCATGCTGCCCCCAAAATTGGTAGTTCAGGATTTTATAGGTGTGGGGATCAGCTGTAGGTCCCGACTGCCTAAGGTAGTCTTGGTCAATGTTAGTGTGGGTGCTTCAGGAGCACTACACCCTTAGCAGTGGTGTAATCCCTAAGCACACGTAGGCGAAAGACCGGCACCTTCAAGAGAATATTTTTGCTTTCTAGTGGGAGTTATCCTGTGTCTGGTGCAATCTGAGGTCAGTTGATGGTACTGGTGTATAAGGAAAGCTGAAGTGGTGTGCTGAGACTCTGGCAAAGCTGTAAAACAGAAGTAACCTTAAAATCAATTGGCAATAAAAGGAAAACAATTTTTCTGGCAAATAAGGGGACAGAATTTCTTTGAAGAGCATTTTGCATATGCAGAAAGGTATCAACACAGTTGTAAGTCAAATTACTGCGCTTTGAGTTATGCAGCTGGAATGTTTGGTTTTTTTTTTTATACTTTCCTGTGCATCAGCTGACTTGAATTAGCCTTTGGAGCCAATATGCCAAAGCACCTTCTCTTGCCAAAAAGTTCTGAAGTATTTAGTTGGAAGTTCTGTATCATGCATTAGAGCCTGACTCTCTCCATCATCTTCCAGTGCATCCACTTTGGCAGAGTCCGCTTACAATTCCTGGAGGCACCCGACAGTCTCCTATCAATATCCAGTGGAGAGACAGCGTTTATGACCCCTTTCTGAAGCCTCTGAAAATCAGCTATGACCCAACGACGTGTCTTCACATCTGGAACAATGGATATTCATTCCTGGTTGAGTTTGATGATTCTACTGATAGATCAAGTAAGCAAAACTCAGAAAAATCTATTTAATGTCTTATTAATGCTTAGAGAGGAGAAATATTTGCATGATGTAAAACCTCAGGACAAATGCTGAAAATGAATATACAGTAAAAGAACGCTTTAGCTAAACGTGGATTTACAGTGATGGGAATTGTAATGCAGAAGTTCTATATAGGCCTCACTTTTACTATGTATTTACTACCATGGACATTGTGCACAAATCCTCTGTTGTAGGTGGAAACTTACTGCGCAAGCCATAACGCCCTGCCTTTTGATTAGGTCTTGTAATATCACAGCTTTGTCTACATGAGTCAATCTTCAGTCATATGTATATGTATCTACTTAATTTTAAATGAGATTCCATTATTACACTTTAATAAAGTAATCTGCCACTTATCTCTTCTGCGGTGTTAACGGATATATTTAATGCATTTGAAATAATCAGCAGCAAAATGACTTTCAGTTGGAAAGCATACATACTTATCTCAATAAGCTTTTGGAGAATTAAATAATACTGAGCTGCTACCATAGGGAGCAGGTGCGTATGTTCCTGTTGTTTTAGTATAAGCAGCAGTCCGTGCATGTGAAATCAAATTATGCATTTCAGCAATTTAATGTGAATAAGCACTCTGACCTGAGCAGCTAAATCTTTTTTAAATGCTCAATAGAGTCAAGTGACTTAAAATCAAGATACTGCTAACAAATTCCAGATTTTCTGTCCATTGTTCCTTTTAAAAGTTGACTTTACCAAAGGATATTGCTGATATGTATAAAGAAGATATTTCATAAAGGTGGGTGAACTGGTAGCAGTTGGTCAGGGATATTGTGAAGCACATGATTCATGTCGATTACTCAACTTGTCCTGGAGGGAAAAATTGAGGGACCCTGGGCAAGTTTGAACCTGTTTGATTAGAGTCATTTATCTTTAAGGTGACTGCTTACCATGAGAGATGCTAGAACTTCGTAAGGGATTTAGTAATGTTCTTGGGAAGGAAGCTTTCAGCATGCTAATAAACAAATGCTTTGTGTCCGTGATACCAGTATTTTTGGTTGATGTTTGGAAAGAGGCTGGTAAAACAATGCAGCAAAAATGGTAGTGGTGGAATGCATGGAGCTTTCAGGGGCTTGTGTGACATTTGGGGTTTTTTTTGTTTTTATTATTTATAGCTGTTCACCCAGAATATTAGTTTCCAACCAGGGAATATTCTTACCCTTGTTCATTTGAGCGCTATGGTATGTCATGAAGAAACCAAGTAGTGCCCTTCTGTTTTTACAGCACAAACTGCTATTGTGTTAGTGAGGTGGGGTTAGAGGAGAGACTAAGATGGAGACATGGCTTGTTAGCTCATCGGTGATTTTAACTTACTAACTTTAGATTGGTTTTGCTTTTAATTCAACAGTCTTTTACTTTATACAGCCATACCCCACTATCTGTTGAGGATGCGTTCCTGAAAAGTGGAACAAATGGAACAAACCACAAAAGTGGTTTGCAGTTCGACGGATAACAAAGTCATTTCTTTTCCTGCAAGAGTTGATGTAACGGAGGGGAATTGCCTGCAGGAGGTTAAATACACAGGGACAGTTTTTGTGACATAGAGGCAAGCATGGAATCATCAGGACTGTCAATTAAAGGGGTGCTGGCCTTTCCGAGGCTGGCTATTCAGAGCGCATCACAGCTCTGAAAGATCTTATCCGCTTCATCTGTAAGACTGAACACTTGAGGTAAATCTTAAGTGTGAGCATTCTTGCTGCCTCTTTCTGGATGCCTGCCTTATCATCATCATCTTCCTCAAATGAATTAAAGTCAATGAAGGGTGATGACGGCTAGTTGAGGATGGCATTAGACAATCAGTGACAGGACTCCAAAATGACAGAGAAACAACAGATCACGGGATGTTGCTGTATAAATGGCCAGGTTTTCAAGTGCCTGCCTCTCTCCTCCACCTTTCTCTCTTTACTGTTGCTATTTCTGATTTTTCTTTCTGCCAGCTTCTGTCTAACCATAATAGAAATCCAGAGAAGGAAGCTTATGAATAAACAAAAAAAAAAGCAACAAAATTGAAACAGAAGATGAAAAAGACAAAATGAAATGTGCACCCAGGATAGACAAAAATGCCCAACTCCTGAGATGAGGCAAAACAAGACTTGGGCAAAAGATGAAGGTAGTGCTGCCATGGGGTGTTTGCTTTATGAGCAGAGAAGGAGGATGAAGAAGAAAGAGGGTGTGGGGAAGGTATGTACAGAACGTGGTCCGGTCTGTGTGCATGAATGCCATCTGCTGCAAGGAAATGAGACTGAAGCAGAACTAGGGCTACAATAAAAAGCTGATGTGATTCTTTCCTCTGGTTGTTGTTAGAGTTCCTTTTAAACTTCTGTTTTGTTTTGAAATTATCAAGACTGGTAAATTGAGAGGAAATGAAATGACAAAAATGCTTGTAAAGGGACTGTAAGTTCTTATTTGTTTCCCGTCACTTTCTAGCGTCCGCTATAGGAACCTGATTTTTCTACCTATGTGTGCCTGTGCCTAACTTTACTCGTGAGGTAAACATTCAAGTGAATGTTATTATTAACATGAATGTAGTCACTTGTGGGTTTGCATCATCACATAATCAGGAATGGATAGTGTTAGAGCGCAGAAACTTTAATTCTGAAAGGCTTGGTAGCGTGGGCCACATCTTCATCCCATCCCTGAAAGTTACATTTCTCCATCATGATTTTTTTTTTAGTGATGGTCAGTATTGCATTTATGCTAAGAGCTTAGCAGCAGTGGATGAAATTAATTAAATGTCAATTTGCATAGCTTGTTTTAGCTTAGTCTCTTTTATCACAAGCAGGCCTATCTAGTTAGAATTTCAAAACTGCTGGCTGGCTTTCAGGGGGAAAAAAAAAAGACAAGAAAAGCTCTTAATGCCTCTCATTGTTTTCTCCTTAGCATTAAAGTGATTAACTTCTTTTCAAAAGTAGTGTTGGGATTATGTACTTTTTACAGTGGTTTGCTATAAAATTTAACCATGACGTACAGTTAAGTAAAAATCAGCAAATGGGTCTCTAAAGCTACTTATTTGTTGTTAGCCCATTGGAAGTAATTATGGTCTCTCATTTACCAGATGCTGTGATGTAGTAACTAGCAAGAAGACTTTGCAGGATGTTCCTGGTTCAATTAGGAGGAAATGAGTAAAACCTAACAGTACGCAGAAAACTAGGCATAGACTTTTTCATTCATGTATTTGCAAAATGATGAGAGGCCTTCTGAAATCAGGAGAGCAGACTGAATGTTTACCGTTACTCATGGCTAAAAAGTGCATTAAATCTTCCAGAAACTCAGAATCTTGCCCACAGGCAGACTGTAATTTTAGATGCTTTGTGGAGTGTAGCTTGAACAGTTTACAGTAGGCACAATGTTAGCATATTTCTGGCTGTGCAGGWAATCTTTTAACATGGGTTATGCAGTCTGAAAGCTGCATTGAAGCAGAATAGTATGTTTGGATTTTTGTAACTTGAAAAAAAAGCAGAATTGAACATTTGACACAATGCACTGATTTTTCTGGCAAAATTGGATTTTTGAAGTCTTGTCACAGGAAATTTCAATATTTTTCCTAGGTATTGAGGCTTCGCTGAGATGTCATTTAATAGGTGTATCCATTGCTTTGTCATCATACATGTTTCTTCTGGTAAGGCAGTTCTCATATGCCTGCTCAAAGAGAAGAGCATAGAACGTAACATGTAATTACCATGACTCTGCCAAACTTGATGTGGATAGGAAAAAACCAATAACTCCCTTGAGGGGAGATGGATGAGGAGACCATTTAGCTTATCATCTTCAATTTGATATAGTTGATTCAGACTGCAGGGAAAAACAGTGATGTGTTTGCTTGAACAATTTTGTCATAGCAAAGTCAATTTTAGAAGTAGACAAGCAATAGGGGACTGTTTCAGTAAGATAGTTGCTCCACCTGATTTCTTCCCTGGGTAAACTTATTTCAAGCAGGATCTTGCTGTGTTACTTGTCTGGACAATTCTAAATCATGTTTATTAATATGTGTGTCTTGTTTTGTTTTTTAGTAATTGTTGGAGGTCCCTTGGAAAACCAATACAGGCTAAAGCAGTTCCACTTCCATTGGGGAGCTATAAACGAGTGGGGTTCAGAGCACACAGTTGACAGTAAATTTTACCCGGCAGAGGTATGAGATAAAGTGTGGAACAATGCAAATACTTATGGGGACTGGAGACTAGGTCTCAGGCTGTCTGTGACTATACTGCATGCTAGAAAACTCCAGTTTGAAGAATTGCAGTTTACTGTTAAGGATCAGACCTGGTAGGTGCCACAGCTCATCTACCGTTTTACTAGTAAGTTCATATTCACTRTGTTTTCTGGAGAAGAACAGTCTTGAAATTGAACATTGGCCCCATTACTGAAAGTTTCAGTAATGTTTTCTTCTCCCTAAATGTCCACAGGGGTAGCTGCCGGACAAGGCAACGGCAGGCAGCAAAGTATCACTGCTATTCCAGCTCTGCCTGGATGGAGTGGCACAACTCTGCTTGTCCTTCCTCCTTTTAAAGAGGAAAAGGATGAGACAGAAAGCAGACTGAGGGCACAGTCAGGTCTTAATGAACTCCCAGGTCCCAGCTAATGTGGTGCAGATCAGGTGGACAGCAAATATTGAGGTAAATGTGCAAGCTCAGGTCTCAATTAAAAAAATGTAAGTGCTTTAACTCTGAGCTACAGTAAGCTAAGAGTTCATGAGGTGTAGGGTCTGTTTTCTTGGGAGTATGGTGAATGCAGTGCATCTCAGCTGCTGTCTCTAGTGGACCTGCAAATCTCCCAATCCTTACTGCTTTAAAATCACTTTGTTTATTATTACTAAACGCTTGCAGAGAAACAAAGCACGTACTAAATACTTGTAAAAAAAAAAAAAATTTAGAGAGAAAATGGAAGATTATTTAATTCTCACACCCATACCTGTAACTCAAGAAGCCTGGTCCTGCTTACCTTGTATACAATAACTGTCTTGTGTATGTGACCCCAGAGCCTTGGCTAATGTTAGAAAGTTTATTCCAGTTATCAAGAATTTTTTGTGTGTTTCTTAAAGTCGTTAGAATAATGTACAACAGAGTTCTATGGTAATATAGTGGTTATCATGATCACTTTATTTTCTGTTTTCAACTCTTAAGCGATTATTAAAGTAGCAAAACTTTGGTGATTAAGTAACTACTAAGGCAGAAAGAGAGTCAATAAAAAGGATGGAGCCAACAGGGAAAAATACAGATTAAGTTGCTCAGAGAGGAAAGTATGACAGGTATAAACATAGTTATATGCCAAAGATGGAGAATTTGAAAAATGATTATAGCTTATTTTTGAGAAGATGTTTATCTCCTGTTAATGTGTTCATAATGATGCCTGTCAGCTTGGCAAGATATTTATTAACAGCGAGACTGTATGACTAAGTTTTGAGACTGGTGCTGGCTATCTATTTAATACACAAAACCCCTCAATGGAACACTTGTATTGGACTGTAAGCAATGCAGAGGAAGCTTATGTTACATGCAGGAGAATGTTCCTTAGCAGAATAGCACGCTCTGTTCTTCCCGTTAAGAGATGGAAGAGTCTTTCAGTTCCAAGTATACTAAGCTTTTTTTGTGCCTTTAACTAGCATTCCTGTAATCAGTCTCCCACAGACAAAATCCCTTTYGTATGTGTGAAATGTAGTTTATGGGTCTTTGGCTATTGTTTAAAAAAGGCAAAAAAAAAAAAAAAGCAGGGAAGTACCATTATGTTCCAATAACATTTTGGTCCTCATTTTTGTGGTGTGTGATTTCTGAGGTAGCTCACTGCAGTGTCTCAAATTGCCAAGGACCAAATGTAGCAAAGATCAAAAGTCAAGTTTCTTGGTATCATTGCTGTGCTCTGTGCATGTGTTGATTTCTCATTCATTTATATTTCAGTTGCATTTAGTACACTGGAATGCCGTTGTGTACCCAACTTTTGAAGAGGCTGTAATGGAAGGTAACGGCTTGGCTGTTATTGGAGTGTTTTTAAAGGTAATTTCACTTTGTGTAATAAGCTGTAATGATGCCTTTTTATTTTCATTTTGTTAAAACCGATTTAGGACAAAATACCTCTAGATTTTTGTTGTTGTTTTCAAAAAATACTGATTAAGGTAGATATGTAGAATGTCAAGTTAATGATTCTCTAACTCCTACCTGTCTTCT
This sequence comes from Phoebastria nigripes, assembly GCA_035582835.1. Lineage (NCBI taxonomy): Eukaryota > Metazoa > Chordata > Aves > Procellariiformes > Diomedeidae > Phoebastria > Phoebastria nigripes. Next base: position 2,566,127 of record JAYKAV010000667.1, read on the forward strand.
ACAGCTAGGAGCACATCATGAAGGGCTGCAGACATTGGTTGATGCCTTGCCAGCAGTTAAACACAAGGTAAGTATTTTTAAGTGTTCCACCAGTTATCACTCAGCATAGCTAATGCAGTCATTCAACATAAAGAGTACTTTGAGAACAGCAAAACACTAATAAATGCTTTCTTCCTTAAATGTCAGTAGGGGGCCTGATTGACACCTTGGGTGAATTGTTGATTATAATGGAGGGGGTGGGGAAGCTAAATGTTAAGGAGGAGTTGTATACTTTAAGCTTTCCAAACCTCTTGGTTTAAGAAATGATGCTCTTGAGATTGTATCCCCTTAGAAGGGCATGCACACGTTTAATGCTTGCCCTCACGGAAGCCTGCCCTTCGCTTCTATGAAAACATATGCCACTGGGTTAGTTTTTGTATGTTGTTTTAACTGGAAGGAACTTTCTGTGCTGTGTTAAGTTGTAGTTTATTTCTTCTGGAATTAAGGCTTTCTGATTTTTGTCTTATCTTTGAGGAGGAGATTATTGTTTGCTTTTTTTTAAACACTGTAAATTTTCTGGTAGGGGCATGGGACTCTTTCTTCACAGCTGATTTCTGACTTCTGCCAGGAGAGGGAGTGCTGCGTCTCTGATAGTGCTCAGAAGCAGCTCATGCTCCTCCAGCTGCCSGTTCCTTTTTGAAAGTACACACAAAACACACACATCAAGAATTTTGCTGGCTTGTAAGCACACCCAGTTGAAGTCRCTGTGCCATTATTTATCGCAGTAAGGATTTTTTTAATCCAAATAAAACAAATATTTATGGCAGTGCAGTGAAAATTCTGCCAGATAAATGCCAAACAAGTCAGTTCAGTGCCAAAAAGACTTGCAAAAATCTGTGAATATACATCCATTAGGAGAATATAATATTTTACAGCATATAAATTTGAAAGAAACTGAAGTCAAGATCTCTGGAGAAGAAAAAAAAAAAAAAAAGGTGTTGCTCACCCAGCAACTCATCAGCACTTGGTTTAAAATGTTTGAAAACCTTTGTTGCCTTGCCAGCATTATCACTGACTTCAGGACCAAACCCTGAGGAACATCACCGTGGTTAGGAGGAGGAGGAAGGTCAGATAATACCCATTCTGATGTCCTTGCACCTTCCTCTCTCACATGATGGGTAAAAGCTCCCACCTAGAATATCTTGTCCAACCCCCTATTTTTGAAAAATTCTTTACTGCAATATTTCTCATTCTTAGTGGGGAACCGATAAAGCCTATCTAAGGAAAAACAGGATCTTCCTTTCCTGCATTGCCAGTATATCCTGGAAATACCCCAGGAGTAAAATGTTTGTATAGGAAATCATGGGCTCTGAAGCTCCTATATGCTGTCTGGTATCTCACTTGTGGGAGTGCACATTCTGGACACATGAATACTYGATGTGATTTAAATAAAATTTTAGTCCTCTTCCCTCTCCCCACTGCCTAAAATCACGTGGTGAAAAGTAAATGCACTATTGTTTGCAGTCTATTAAGTATGTCTGGCAGAACTACCTAAACTTATTCCACCATTTATTCTTTCTTTTTCCTGTTTGCTTCTAGCTCCCACAAAGACGTAGTCAGTGGCTCCTTTGCACTCCTTGTTTCTTACGCACTGAATTCCTAATGGCTTGTGGGGACAACAGAAATACTTAAATTTTGTCTGCTCGCTAGCTGCCTCTTATGCCTCAAACCCAGCTTACCAATTTTGTACAAGTTTATGGGGGTTTAAATTATTATTTTATGTAGATCATTATTAATATTCACAGACCTAATTTTGCATATGCATACATAACACATACAGTATTTAATCTCATTGTTAAGATCTTTTTAAATCTTCTGTCTTTTTTTTTTCTCAAAATACAATTTTTAAAAATAAATTCTTTCTGGGGTTTAGGACACTGTTATTGAGTTTGATGTCTTTGATCCCTCCTGTTTGATACCTTCATGCCCTGATTATTGGACCTACGCGGGCTCTTTGACTACTCCTCCGCTTACCGAATCAGTCACATGGATTATTAAGAAGAAGCCAATAGAGGTTGATGAGAATCAGGTAAATCTCATGCTTAACGTTTCAAATGATACCATACCTGTTTGACTGCCTGCTGCCATGAAGGGGAAGATGCAAAGAAATAGTTGCTTACCAGTACCAGTAATTCTCTGTGAATACACAGAGATCAGTGCCTGCTTCGCACCCAGTATTTGTTTGGGGAGGTATCCTGACATTAACAAGAGCTAATATTGAAAGACTTAAGACCTCTTCAGTAAGCAGTTAAAGATGCTTCTCCAGTTCTCCAATAGAGTTTTATATTGATCTGTGATAAACAATGCTTTATGCTGGAAGCTGCCCCTTGAAAACTTCTAAGGTTATTTACTGGAACACTGCATAATTTTGCTGTCCTTACCAGGATGCAGCCCTTTTTGTGGTAGGGAGGGAGGAGAAAGGGCAGGTTTTGTGAAATTCCAAACTCTGACCTTTTGTGCATATTCTTGATAGCCATGTGCATTTGCACAGAAATCTTGCAGGRACTGCAAGGGCTAATCCTCTGTTCTTCCCTTGGGTGGACTCTGAAGGTACAGAAGGGATGGTGGGTGGCTCTGAGTCCTTCACGTGCCGTTCTGATGGCAAGAGATAGAGTGAGTGCCCACTGGGTTTTCTCCTTTGCCTTTGTAGGCATGTTTACTGTATATTTGGCTGTACTGTCCTTGAATTTCTTTTTTCTATTCCCCTTTTAGAAGGACAGACAAACAAGGGTTTCAGCAAATGTTTGTATTACAGAAGTTATTTCAAGTGGAGGAGTTCGTGGTCAATAGTTTGTTTTGACACCAACCCAAATTTGTCACCATATGCCCTCTGCTGCTTTTAATTTTAGTACTTCATGTTTCAATGTGATGTTATTCCTTGGTAGATGTAGGGACAAGTAGAAAATGGTCAGAAGGAGGACTCATTGGAATTGTACTACAATTGTGGGTTTTGTTGGAAGTTTTCAGGATTTTTTTTGTCTATTCAAAGAAGTGGAGTACTTTGAGGGGCATTACAGCATAGAACAAGTCTTGGAGATTGTTGCAAAGCAAGTAAAAATGAACAACCCAAAAAAATCTACCATTTTTTTTAATGGTTTAAGAGGCACTGAAAGTTATCTGTGCATTGTCCCTGTTTTTTGAGGCTTTGATTAATAATGAAGTGCGAGTCCAATGACACGAGGCAAAATACTGGTTTTTTGGTTNTTTTTTTTTTTTTTTTTTTTTTTTTTTTTTTTTTTTTTTTTTTCCCCAATATAACTTTTGCATGGAGCTAGTCCATCTAGAAAGTCATGCTCCAAACAAACACTAGCTCTGAAGAATGGGCATGTATGTGATCTTAATGTTTTAGTTTACATAAAGGAACAGGACAGGAAGAACTGAAGATTGTTAACAGAGCAGAGGGAACTGAATCCATAGTGTGTCATTCTTCTTTTCAATTGAAACTTTTTCCCTTTTTTTCTTAGCTCTTCTTCACTCTCATTCTTTTATGGCATAGCAAAGCTCATAGTTTACTTAACATTGTAATGCCCTTGTGAGCATTAAAAGCTGATCTGCTGCATACTTTATTTTAATCCCCAGTTCGCTATGTAGATTGTTGCTTGTTGATGTTCCCTCTTTTCTGGGTGCCAACATATGCATGTCTGTATAAGATAACAGAACTCCAGGAAGGGTGTAAATTAAGAAGGTTGGAGAGGTTTATTTAAAGATGGCGTGTGTTCCCATATTTGAATGGGAATTGGTTCTGTCTCAGACATGCCACATCTGAGATTTAGTTTGCCTAAAGATGGCAGATGACTGACAATTCATCTTCTGCATTGATATGGATGATGGTGTAATCTTTACCAGCAGGTGGCAAAGAAGTGACAGAAGTTCGTGCTAAAATTTCTCAGAATGCAAATGTAATAGTACCTTTGATGATTCCCCCCCCCCCAGCGTGAATGATTGTGTTTTGTTGTGAACTCCAGTAATTCTCCAGTTAGTAAAGTCACAAAATTGGACATTTCTCATTCTCAGCTGGAGGCATTTCGGATGCTGCTCTTTACTTCAGATGGTGAAGAAGAAAAGAGAATGGTAGACAACTTTCGCCCTCTTCAGCCATTAATGAATCGAACCGTCCGTTCATCCTTCCAAAGCAGGCATCTCTTGAATACTGAAGTACAGCCCAAGGACTATGCTGAGCAGATAAGACCATAGATGGCCCATGAAATGTCAGTCCAGACTGCAATACCTGGATATGACTGACATTATTTTTTAATTATTTTTCCTTTTTCTGCAGTGTGTGTATGCCGTACAGTTTCACAGCCAGCCAGTTTCAGTTCTGCTAAGTGCCATTTGTCCTTCAGTAGAGAAGCTGTGTGGTTTTTTTTAGTTTTGCTTTTTTTTAAGAAGTAAATAATATTAACCCTTAAGAAATTGACTTACTTTAAAGCAGGGATCAATAAGGAATTATTTTGACGGTTAAAGGAAAAATAAGGGCAGGAGATCTCTTTCCCTGCCTCTTTTCTGAATTGTTCTGTGTCTCTTCAAGTGCTCTTTCAGTGACTTGCATGAATTAGTAATCCCAAATAAAAACATGTTAGCAAGCAGGAAGTGTGAAGAAGTGAAAAGTATTAATACTGATCAGGTCCTTCTGTGGAATTGTTTCAGAGGTTTGGGAAGAGAACTAGCTTCTCTACTCACATATACAGAGACATTTTATCTTCTTCCTTTTTCCTTGGTGCTTAGGATGACAAGAGGAGAAGGGAAAAAATGACTTACAGAATCTAACCTCTTTCCATTTTATTGACTGCATAATCCATGTTTGATATGGATGCCACAGAATGTCCACTCTRTCTACACCACAAGCCAGAAGACTTTTTCTAAAACCTTATAATAAATGTAGAAGCTTTTAGCTTTGGTAGCTTTTACTTTTCTGTATTAATAATGTGCCAGGAAAAGAGAGCAGAAGAGAATTCACCAGTATCTCAAGACTGGCAAGTGCAGCAAATTACGTGAAAATGTCCATTGATCCCAGGAAATTGATCACATCAAAGGAAAGCAAAATTAGTTAAGCCC